>JAHRHZ010000043.1:28913159-28924201 GCA_024137785.1 Ginglymostoma cirratum
GCATCATAGGAGCAGGAAAGCTTGACGTTTCTGATGAAGGGTCTAAAACGTCAAGCTTTCCTGCTCCTATGATGCTGCTTGGCCTGCTGTGTTCATCCAGCTCTACACCTTGTTATCTCAGATCTTAGCCATGTTGTGTTTGTGTCCGTGAAGGTTATCCTGGGCCATCTCAGAATCCTAAGCGTCAGCTTCCTGGTCAGAGGTGATCCCTCATTCATCCGTCTTGTCCTTTGTCCAGTCAGGTTGTGGAAGGCACAGTAAACAGCTAAGATGTGGCGACGATTTAACCACCTGACTGGTACAGGAATTAGAAGCTCATTTTTAGGAAAACTGTTGTTTGCTTTCCAATATCCAATTTCTAACTGGGGACACATACATTGTGTTGGGTCAGTTTGGCTAGGATGCTTGACAAGAGTCATAAGTAGTAGCTTGAGTGGTCACACTTGTCACTAATTGACTATCCTGACCATCCCTTGTGTGTGCTGTGGTGGCTAGAAACACAAGGACTTGTGAGTCTTTCAAAATTGAGTGTCACTGAGATCTCTGGGAAACATGAGCAGATCTGCATTTTGTGATGGTGTGATCACAGAAGATTTGCACATTCATAGAGTGGAAGCCTTTCCTATTGATCAAGACTGATACCTGCTGTTAGAAAGCTCTGATCACTATCTCGGTACAATCAATTACACACTGCTGCTGTTCAAATCCCGCAGTGGCAGCAAAGCTGCCTGTCCTGGCCGCCTCTATCCAAGGATAAATCAATAAACCACTGAGCCCGAGCAAACAGAGCCTCAGTGATATCCTGGATGCATCAGTGAGTGGATACCTTTGTCATTTCATAAAGGTCCACAGGGGCTCCCTTCCAAGACCTATTTGCATATAATTTAAGGGCTGTTGTCATTCTTAAGTCAATTGAATGGGGATTCCCTCCAAATTAATGAAGTTAAAGGTCCTTATCCAACAATTGGAGGATAGGCATCAATATTCTGAAGCATCCTGAGGCATTGATGCCACAGAGGATCATATGCAGGTAGCTACATAAAATCTCACGGACTCAGCTTTGGGCCAATGTTCGTCTCTGTGGACCCTCTTGTACAGACTGGTCTACAGTTCCTGCTGTTATGTCCATTGGTGCAGTTGTCATCTTCAGTTTCTTCTGAGAAGCAAGAATAGCCAAAGATTGTCAGAGCTGATCTCAGCTATCACAACATGGATTTCAGGGGCTTGGTGGAGGCAATCACATGGTCATGTTTCTCTTTGAAGTCTGAGCTGCCACTTTGCACAATCATGGCAAAGAAAGTCCACTACCTCACAATGTTTCCCGCCTGGCCTCCTCCCCAGCCATCTTTCATTACTTGGGAAGCTGCTGCCTTTAAATCTTCAAAGCGGCAGCATCTTGGAGTAGCATGACATGTGCATGTTGGCAGTGGGCATTGCGTTGGTACTGAAAACATGCCAATCCACCTTCTCATTCATAATAGCCAGCTTGCCTTCAGCAAGGTTAAAGCAGAGACTTCTAATGTGGTCTTGGTATGATGACATTGCCAGAAATTCTCAGTCTTCCTTAACTACCAGCTCTTTTCACTCTTCCCCTTCCTCTGGTAGTGCTAACCAACTGCTGACCATCTTCCCACTCCCGTACTGTCCCAACATCAAATCCCCCTCCCAGCTGTCCCCATAATCCTCCCTTTGTGCCCTCCATGGTTTGCCAGCAATTGTTGTCATCACTCAGCTCCCTAAACGTCCCTAAGGAGCCCTTCTAAGCCTTATTTCTGTCTTGTACATACAGTACGTTCCTCACCTCTAACCTTCCAAATCCCAGACTACAACATCAAACAGCCCCTAATTCCTTCTGACTTCATCAGACACCCCCAGATTGAGGTCTAGATGTGCAGTGGCCTCAGAATAGGCAACATCCTGGACAGACCCTTCACCACCCTGGACTGAACTACAGGTCAACTAGACCCAGGTACACTAGAGACCAACCCAGGACTGATGGAGCACAGGCTGTGGACTGCCTGGGACACATTCTCTCTCCCGTCAGACTGACTGCTGATGAAGCCCATTTCCGGGACCACTGGAAGGTGAAAAACTTAATCACTGAAAATTATCTAAGCAGAGGCAATCTGATTTTTTTGAGTCAGCGAGTCATACAGAACAGAAACAGACCCTTTGGTCTATCCCGTGCATGCTGACTATAAACTAATCCCATCTACCTGCGCTTGGCCATATCCCTCCAAGCATTTCTTATTCATGTATTTACTCAAATATCTGAGATAACAAGGTGTAGAGCTGGATGAACACAACAGGCCAAGCAGCATCAGAGGAGCAGGAAAGCTGACGTTTCAGGTCTGGACCCTTCTTCAGAAATGGGGAAGGGGAAGGGGATTCTGAAATAAATAGGGAGAGAGGAGGAGGTGGATAGAAGATGGATAAAGGAGAAGATAAGTGGAGATGAGACAGACAGGTCAAGGAGGCGGGGTTGGAGCCAGTAAAGGTGAGAGTAGGTGGGGAGTTAGTGAGGGGATAGGTCAGTCCAGGGAGGACGGACAGGTCAAGGAGGCGGGATGAGGCTAGGAGATGGGGGTGGGGCTTGAGGTGGGAGGAGTGGTTAGGTGGGAGGAAGGACAGGTTAGGGAGGTGGGTACGAGCTGGGCTGGTTTTTGGATGCGGTAGGGGGAGGGGAGATTTTGAAGTTTGTGAAGTCCACATCGATACCATTGGGTTGCAGGGTTTTCAAGCGAAATATGAGATGCTGTTCCTGCAACCTTTGGGTGACATCGTTGTGGCACTGCAGGAGGCCCAGGATGGACATGTCATTCAAGTAGTGGGGGGGGGGAAGTTGCAATGGTTCGCGACTGGGAGGTGCAGTTGTTTGTTGTGAACCGATTGTTAGGTGTTCCACAAAGCGGTCCCCAAGCCTTCGTTTGGTTTCCCCGATGTAGAGGAGGCCACAATGTGAACAGCGGATACAGTATACCACATTAGCAGATGTGCAGGTGAACATCTGTTTGATGTGGAAGGTCTTCTTGGGGCCTGGGATGGGGGTGAATGGGGAGGTGTGGGGGCAGGTGTAGCACTTCCTGCGGTTGCAGGGAAAAGTGCCGGGTGTGGTGGGGCTGGAGGGGAGTGTGGAACAGACAAGGGAGTCACAAAGAGAGTGGTCCCTCCAGAAAGCAGATAAGGGTGAGGAGGGAAAAATGTCTTTGGTAGTGGGATCGAATTGCAGATGGCGGAAGTGTCGGAGGATGACCTTCCACATCAAACAGATGTTCACCTGCACATCTGCTAATGTGGTATATTGTATCCGCTGTTCCCGTTGTGGCCTCCTCTACATCGGGGAAACCAAATGGAGGCTTGGAGACTGTTTTGAGGAACACCTAACGATCAGTTCACAACAAACAACTGCACCTCCCAGTCACAAACCATTTCAACTCCCTCTCCCACTCCTTGAATGACATGTCCATCCTGGGCCTCCTGCAGTGCCACAACGATGCCACCTGAAGGTTGCAGGAACAGCAACTCATATTTCGCTTGGGAACACTGCAGCTCAATGGTATCAATGTGGACTTCACAAACTTCAAAATCTCCCCTTCCCCGACCACATTCCAAAACCAGCCCAGCTTGTACCTGCCTCCCTAACCTGTTCTCCCACCTATCCACTCCTCCCACCTCAAGTCCCACCCACATCTCCTACCCGCTAGCCTCATCCTGCCTCCTTGAACTGTCTGTCCTCCCTGGACTGACCTATCCCCTCCCTAACACTCCACCTATACTCATCTTTACTGGCTCCAACCCCACCTCCTTGACCTGTCTGTCTCCTCTTCACCTATCTTCTCCTTTATTCATCTTCTATCCGCCTCCCCCTTTCTCCCTATTTATTTCAGAATCCCCTTCCCCTCCCCCATTTCTGAAGAAGGGCCTAGACCTGAAACGTCAGCTTTCCTGCTCCTCTGATGCTGCTTGGCCTGCCGTGTTCATCCAGCTCTACACCTTGTTATCTCAGATTCTCCAGCATCGGCAGTTCCTAGAATCTCTATGCAAATGTCTGTTAAGCATTGTAACTAGACCTGCATTCACCAGTTCCTCTGGAATTACATTCTACACATGAGCCCCTCTGTGTAAAAAAAGTTGCCCCTCATGTCTTTTTTAAATCTTTGTCCTCTTACCTTGAAAATATGCCTCCTCATCTTGAAATACCCCCATCCAAGGAAAAAGACACCTGCCATTCACCTGATCTATCCCCCTCATTATTTTATAAACCTCTGTAAGGTCACCCCTGAGCCTTCTACACGCCACTGAAAAAAAGTCTCAGCTTATCCAACCCACTGTTATACTTCAAACCCTCCATTCCCAGCCACATCTTACTAAATCTTTTCTGAACCCTTTCCAGCTAAATAATGTCATTCCTGCAACTGGAGAACCAGAACTAGACGCAGTGCTCCAGAAGAGGCCTCACCAATGTCCTGTACAACCTCAACATGACATCCCAACTGCTACACGCAAAGGCCTGAACAATGAAAATCAGCATGTTCTCACCTGATTAAATTTGCCCACCAGCTATTCCTCTTTACCATGGTAAGGACTGGAGAAAACATCCCTCAAACAGACTCATTCTGCAGAATGCTGAATGAAAGGTCACTTCTCATCCAACAGTTAGCTTAATTAGTCAAGGACGGCTCCCGTACACCTTGACAAGTAGAACAAGAGGAGCCTTGGGTTTGGCTGTGTTAGTTCCACTGGTGGCAGCCTGATGAAACTCACTATTTTTACACACAAATGAACAATGACCATTTGAGTGAATTATTGGAAGGAACGTGACCATTGCAATATTTGGCCCTTAGCATGAATGATTGCCTCCTATTATAGAAAAGGTGAAAAGTGAAGTGAATTGAAAAATAAAGAGGAAATATGTTCCTCTAAGTAACAATCAGAGGCTTTAAACTTTTTCTATTTGTCTCGATTTGAGGGAAATTGTGTGAAACAAGAAAATAGTCATATAGCAGTTAGACAGCGCTATGGGTCTCTGCAGAACTTTAACAGCTGGGCCTGGAAAAAAAGAGCAGATGTATTATTAAAACCATTGCACATGGCAATAAAATTACTGCACCATCGGGTAAAAGTTTGCAATTTAAATTGGTCTTTTAAGGGAAAGATCAGTAGACTGGCAATAATTCTATTTAGAAGAGCTCAGGCTGACCCAGAGGAGTCTTGCTTCATCTCACCAAACCTCAAGACTAAAATTAAATGTAAAAAGCCATAAGAGCTTTTTTATTGCATTCTCTCTGCAAAGTTTGTGCTCCTCAAGGTGAGGGACGTTTGTGCAGGGAAATGGATTATTTTTCCATAAAAGGAGATCATATTTGCAGTTTGGTGTCAGATATGGCTTGATTAGACACAAATTAATGTTGGTACAATCTTGGGAGTAGAGAGAGGTGACGGAGTCTCCCTGTAAATAGAGGAGGAAGTTACCAACTGAATTGCGAAATTTTAAAACTGATCTCACAACTTACAGAGCATAGAAGTAATTATTGCCATCATAAACTTCAAGTTCCATGAGGTAGGGCATAAGAGCATTAGTGAGCAAATTAGTGAGGCAGAGTGCAGGGCGAATGCTCTGGGGATATGGATTTAAATCACATCAGAGCGGATGGTGAAATTTGAATCCAATAATTAAAAAAGGTAGAATTAAAAAGCTAATATAATGAAACGTTGTCAATTATTGTAAATCCCACTTGGTTCACCTTTAAAGAAAGAAATCTGCTGTCCTTCTCTGATCAGGCTTCCATGTGACTCTAGACCCACAGCAATGTGTTTGACTCTTAATTGTCCTCTGAAATAGCCTAACAGGTACCTTAGTTGTCTCAAAACTGCCACAACATCTAACAGAGGGAAATAAAGCTGGAAGGATCATTTGGCATTGATCGATGCAAGAGTACATCGCATATAGCCTTGTTGACTCTTCAAAATCCTCCTGATGAACATCAGTGGTTAAAATTGGATGAGCTGCCCGCAGATAGTCATACTAATGGAATCATACCTTACAGACAATATCCCAGACACCACCATCACCATCACAAATAAAAGCAGAAATAGTTGGAAAGGTTCAGTAGGTCTGGCAGCATTTGTGGAGAGAAACCACAGTTAACATTTTGGGTTGAGTGACCCATCCTCTGAACTCATCACCATTACCATCCCTAGGTATGTGCTGTTTCACCGACAACACAGAGCCACTGGACGTAGTGGCAGAGTGTTACAAAGTCTTGAGCATGTTGCCTGCAGAACGTCAATATCCATCACCAAGAGTGACTCCATAGCACCACTACAGAGCTAACTAACTTCAAAAGGACATTGATGTTGGACTGGGGGAGTGGTAATTGCAAGGGAACAAGTAAGAGGGAAGATCCCACTAGACTTTGTCCTCACCAATCTACCTGTCATAGATGCATCTGTCCATCACATATTGGCAGGCATGATGACATCACAGTACATGTGGAGAAAATGTCCTGTCTTCACACTGAGGGTGCCTTTCATTGTGTTATGTAGCATGGCCACTTCACTAAGTGTGATAGACTTTATCACAAAACTTTCTCTTCATAGGTACTGTAGGCCTTCAGGAGAAGCAGAAAAAAAACATTCAGCAATATGCAATCTCACGGTCTAGTGTGCCACTCTACCATTGCCATCAAACCAAGAGATTAATCCTTGATCAATTAAGAATGCAGGAGAGCATCCCAGGTACAGCACCAGACATACCTAAAAGTGAGATGTTAACCTGGTGAAGCTACAATTTTGGATGACTTGTATTCTGCTCTTGCTGTTTGGTACACAATGTGGAGGGCTAAGCAATTCCACAAACAATGGATTAAATATAACCTTTCCAGCCCTGTCATATGCAGTTGTGAATGGTTGTGGACAATTGAATAACTATCAGGAGGAGGAGACTCCACAAATAAACCCATCCTCAACGATTGGGAGCACAGCCTATCAGAGCAAAAGACAAGGCATTTAACTCCACATGATATCAGAAACACTGAAAGCACCAGATAATGCAAAAGCTAGGGGGCCCTGACCATTTTAAGCAATAGTACTGAAGACTTGTGCTCCAGAACTAGTTGTATGTCTAGGTAAGCCGTTCCATTAAGCTACAACACTGGCATCTTCTCAACAATGTCAAAATCTCTGCAAAAAGGACAAACTCAACCGAGTTGATTATCATCCTATTAGTGCAGACTCAATCCTCAGTAAAGTTATGAAAAGTGTCATCAGTGTGCTGTCAAACAGCACCCGCTCAGCAATAACCTGCTTACTGATGCTCAGTTCAGCTTCTGCCAAGGCGACTCAGCTCCTAACTTCTTTACAGCATTGGTCCATATGTGAACAAAAGAATTGAACTAGAGGGGTGAGGTGAGAGTGACTGCCCTTGATATCAAGGCCACATTTGACAGAATGGCATGCCGTTCTGTATTTGAACTATATCATCGTATCTTCATTGTCACTGTGTCAAATCCTGGAACTTCTATTCTAACAGTACTATGAATGTATCTATAGCAAAGAATAGAAGAAGTTTAAGAAGGCAGCTCATCGCTGTCAAGGACAATTAGGGATGGATAATACATGCTGTACTAGGCAGCCATGCACATAACCAATGAATGAATAAAAAAAAGTTTGACCCTTATCTGCAACTTGCAGAACTCAAGCCAGAATAACTGTTCTGTGACTAAGCTATGCCATGCTAGGCTGTACATACCAGACACTTCCAGTCCCTGCTATATTTATACCTGATCTAAAACAAGGCAGCAATGAATCATTTGAATTCGTCATAGTTTTGCGACAGAGAATGAAAAGCAAACTAGTGTTACTGCTCCTAATAAAAGCAAAATACTGTGGATGCTGGAAATCTGAATCAAACACAGAAAGACTCTGCAGAAGAGTCATTCCAGACTCAAAACCTTAACTGTGTTTTTCTCTCTCCACAGATGCTGCCAGACCTGCTGAGTTTCTCCAGCATTATCTGTGTTTTTTCCAACTCCCGTATATTTCCCTGTGGCTTCACATGCAATTGCTTCCTGCTACTATTCCTTTGCTTGAAATTATTGGGTCTCTAGAAAGAGATTTTCGCTAGAGCCAACATCTTCATTGGTGAGGCAAGAAATTGGAGCCAAATATATTTGATAAATTCTGAGTTTTTAAATTAAGTAATTGTAATGGTAATGATTGAAAAAAATAATGGTAGTTGTAAGTCTTGGCACTTACAATAATTTTATCTTGTAAATCCTGCCAGGTGTTTCACTTTGTTTTCTAAAAAAAAGCTATGTCATTTTAACTATTATTGCAGCTGATTAATTCATCCAGAGGAGCTCGTTAGTACTTCACAAAATCAATCACATTTACAAGATTACACTTTAATAGAACAGCTGAGATGTTCAGATACAAATTTCTGATTTCTTTTCACTGTAGCTTGTACTAAAATCTTGAATACTTACAGAATTCATAGATTACTTCTCAAACACATCTTGCCACATTCTTTCCCAAGATATTATTTGTGTCCATTGCTCAGTAAAATGGACTCTGTACAATTGGAGGATAATAGTATACTAATGATGATGTGATCAGAGAGGCTCAGAATAATGCTGTACAGACATGATCTCAAAGACCACCATGCTAGCTGTACCACTTCGCCAGCTGGGGTACTTTAATTTCAATTGTTCAATTTGTAATAAAATGCTGGTGTAGGAACTCATTTTCATTCATGGCTAACAGGTAAGGAAATTGGCCATCCTTACCCAGTCTGGCCTACATGTGCCTCTTTATTGCCCTGTGAAGTGGCCTAAGCAAGCTAATCGATGTGTCAACCCATAACAGATCGAAACACTTTCAGTGTACCTACACCAGACGGACTGCATTGCGTCATGAAAGAGCCAGGCTCATGACGAGTTTCTCAAGAGAAGTTAGAGAAGGCCAATAAGTGCTGTTAGCAACACATGCATCCCGAAAAGAATGAATAACAAAAAACAACTGTACAATGTAAATACAAATTTCGACATTTTTATTGCAGGAATAGTATTTCTTGGCAAGTGAGGACAAACTGTTTCACTCCATTTGCCCAGCATCTAAGAGGGCAATGAAAACTGTGTTTGCTGTTTATGTTGAATATATTTTAAAACTGTATAATTCCACTATATGGCTTGTTTGCACCAGTATTGAGTAAACTTCATTGAGGCTGACATTCCATCAACAAGTCACCCTTATTTACATGTGGACAGTTCTTGACACTGATCCAGCTCCTCCAGACTCAGCTGTCAGAGTGGACAGAACCTCTGACACTCCTGTTTATATCTGTCAGCCAGGGCTCCCTAATTGGACCAGATTAACAGTTCCAATCAAGAAACTCATATTCTTTGAGGTCCACCTGGCTGATCTTGTTGTAATCACTACAAGTATAAATAAAGCTTGTGACATAGTCAATGCATGTCAAATTCTTAACACAACAGTAAGTTTCCAAGGTTAGATGTTGCCTTACTTTTCTCTTCTAACCCTATTATAAAAAATGCTTATGCTTTGTTTGTCTGTGGCTGGTGGTTTAACATGTATTTTTGTTACTATTTCAATAAATAAAGATCTTTTAATATTCAAGGAAACTTTAAGATGTGGGAAAGTGTGTAAATTTAGTGTCCAAGCATCATCTTGGACAACGAGATGAAAATGAATTGAAAAAGGAAAGAATAAAAGCTTGCAAGGGAAAAGTAATGAAATATGCACGAGAGAATACAGCAAGAAAATCAGAGAAACATCCTTTGAAGTCAAACCTCTTGTTGTGACAAGAGAATGAAGAAATTCTGTTTTTGAATTTGGTTCATGAAATGCTACAGTCTAAATAAGGAGACTTCGATGAACATGCGCTCGGTATACCAGCCTTAAATCATAATTGTGTTGCCTCTTTCTTAGTTTGATCTGCAAAAATAATGAGATGTGTTCAGTTGTATTGAAATCTTTCAGTGTGTATTATCAGAAGAAACTACAATGTGGAGCTGAATAAAAATGACGAGCTTCTACATCATTAGTACTGGAACAGTTAACCACTTTTGAACAGTGGATTTCTCTTTAACAGACTATTATACCGGTTCATTTGCTCAGTAGATATGTACATTAATAAAATTAAACACATTTACACAGTGTCCCATGGTTTGTATTCAATCTGAACAGACAGCCAATTAATATAACTTG
Source organism: Ginglymostoma cirratum (assembly GCA_024137785.1). Lineage (NCBI taxonomy): Eukaryota > Metazoa > Chordata > Chondrichthyes > Orectolobiformes > Ginglymostomatidae > Ginglymostoma > Ginglymostoma cirratum. Next base: position 28,923,387 of record JAHRHZ010000043.1, read on the forward strand.
GATTCAATGCAGTCATGAAATGATGACAGTATAACACATGTTTCAGAACTTTTAGTTAGCTCCTCCTCGATAGGTTTCTATTAGGATAGTAAGGGGAGAAAATTGACCAATTTGTTGGTGTTTCATTTTTGATCACTTTAGATATGGATATTCATATTTGGATGTGAGTGATGAGAATGCTGACTGCTCACATTACTAAGAATATTTTCTCTTCCTTATATTCCCCACACAGGCTCATTGCAATAAACATGACTAATGGATCCTGCAAGGGGTTATTGTCACTGTTGCTGCAATGTAATGATGGCAGAGAGAAATGGAAGAAGAACGGATGTGTCAGGAAGCCCAGTGGCATGAGACAACAAACAGCCTCCAAATGGAAAGATCTCAGCTGAAGGTGGGCTAGAGTCTTTCATCCTTGATGTCAATTACTCCCAGATGAGTTAGGTGCAGTGTTGACACAGACTGAGGTTGTGCCAGGACACTGTCACAGAATTATGCCATGAAGGAGTTTGTGGACATCTTATTCCTGTGGCCATCAAGGTGATGGCAGTGTTCCTGTTCCAAGTAGTCACTAAGGACCCTGTGTGCGATCTCTCAATTGCCCACTCACAAATATATTAAGACTGTTGTTGATGGTCTTGGTGTCAGATGGCCTTACTTCATCTCATTGTGTTCAAAGTGTCACCTCCTTGTTTTATTTGGTAACATGGCATATGCCAAGTTTAGAGATAACAAGGTGTGGGGCTGGATGAACACAGCAGGCCAAGCAGCATCATAGGAGCAGGAAAGCTTGACGTTTCGGGCCTAGACCCTTC
>JAHRHZ010000043.1:28926184-28982167 GCA_024137785.1 Ginglymostoma cirratum
ACTGCAGATGCTGGAGAATCCGAGATAACAAGCATGGGGCTGGATGAGCACAGCAGGTCAAGCAGCATCATAGGAGCAGGAAAACTTGACGTTTCGGGCCTAAACCCTTCATCAGAACTGAAACGTCACGTTTTCCTGCTCCTATGATGCTGCTTGACCTGCTGTGCTCATCCAGCCGCATGCTTGTTATCTAAAATACAGAAGACGTTGTTTGTAGACATCAACAAAACTCCAGGATTAATCCAGGAATCAATGGCCAACTCACAATTTCCAGGATTTAACAAAGTGTTTTTCAATTAGTGAAGTACTTTTATGGTTATTGTTGTGCTGTGTGTGATGTATGAAAGATTAACTGTTTCAGACATTAATTGCAGCTCCCTCCAGATAGCATCAATGGCTTTCTAGTATTCTTGTTCAGGGATTTCCTCTTGACCCTACAAAATCACTATAGGAAAAGCTTATGGCTCCATCATTGAGTCCCTTCATTGCCTTCCTGTATATATATCTTCTCAATAAAAAGTTCAAATGTATTAGGTTATATCCCTATAGGCTCAACCAATTTGCAATTTGCAATTTGCTATCCCAACCTACAGCCACTTTCTGTTGTGGCTAAGTCAACTTCCTCCAAATTTTTCTATTTCTTGCAAATGAACCAAAAATATCCTCTTGAACTTTTACCAAAAGCAAAGAATCCTTGCCATTTACTGCACCCTGCTCCCTGGGTTCCCAGTAAGGCTGAAGTGAATGATGTGCAGTTTCAGTATTATAATTAATGTCACGCTTTGCTGAGCTTCAAAGCCTGTTTCAGATTCCTCAATGTTCACATTCAACTCTGTCACAGCACTTGGCCCTGCCCAAACACATATTGTAGATTTGACAGTGGATGTCATTTAATAATATTTCACGAGAAAGGAGTCTGGCTCGACCTAGAAAGTGATGCACTATACACAGTCTAAAATCTAAAGCTAAAATTTTAAAATCGTAAAAGAACTACTTCAACAAACAGTGATATGACATTCTTCACATTTGCTTTCCTGCATTTTCCTCCCAACCTTGATTCCCCTACTGACCAAGAATCTATTTCAGTCTTAAATATATACACGGATTTTGCCTCCACATCTCTCTGTAACAAGGAGTTCCAGAGACTCATATGCATCTGAGAGAAGAAATTCCTCCTTATCTCAGTCTTAAAGGGGCACCCCTTTATTCTGAGACTATGCCTGGTCTGAGACTCTCCCATGAGAGGAAACATCTTCTCAGCATTTACCCTGTCAAGCCCCTTAAAAATTCTATATGTTTCAATAAGATCGCCTCTCTTTCTTCTAAACTCCAGCGTGTAGACTCTCAACCTGTTTAACTTTTGATCATAAGACAATCCCTCCTTACCAGGGATCAGCCTCGTAAACATTTTCTGAACTATCTCCAATGAAACAATATCTTTCCTTAAATAAAGGGACCAAAATTGCGCACAGTACTCCAGATGTGGTCTCTCCAGCTCCTTGTATGGTTGCAGTAAGACTCCTCTACTCTTAGACTTCAGCCCCCTTGAAATAAGAGCCAACATTGGATTAACCTTCCTGATTACTTGCTGTGCCTGTGCGCTAACTTTCTATGTTTTATGCACACTGTTCTCCCTTCAAAAATGATCAAGTTCACGTTTTCTCATGTTATATTCCATTTCTCAACAGTTACCCGTTTTTCTCTCTGTAATCTGTTTATATCCTAATCACAACTTGCCTTTCCACCTAATTTTTGTGACTTCTGTAAGTTTAACTACAGTGCATTAACTTTGCTCCTCCAAGCCATTTGTGAATAGTTCTGATCCCAGTGGAACTCTGCTGGTTATAGGTCGCCAATCTGAAAAAGAGCCCCTTATCCCATTTGCTGTTTCCTGCCCAAGCCAATTCAATATTCATGGCAATTTAATACTTCCAACTCCATGGATTCTTATCTAAAAACTTAATCCTTTGTGAAGTGCCTTGTCAAATGCCTCCTGGAAGTCCAAGTACAACACATCTACTGGCCCCCTCCTCTATCCAATCTGGTTGGGACCTCCTTAAAAAATTTTTACAAATTAGTGAGACATGATTTCCCATTCATGTAGCAATGGTGATTCTGCTTGATTAGATTCTAATTTTCCAGATGTTTGACTATTACTTCCTTAATAATTGATATCAAGATTTTTCAAACAACTTCTCTCAAGAGAAGGAAACATTGAGCCTACCCATTTTGTGTGTGGTGGCAGCCACTTTCAGATCCATTGTGCGCATGTCATTTCCAGCAAGAAGAAACCAGCAGTTTTTCTTCATGCAGTGTGTCTCAGGTTCAGCTTCTTACCCCGGTAAATCCCCAAATATACACCTTCTCTTCTTGGTAGATCTTCCTGTTAACCCCATTGGCTTTGATCATCCCTATGTTCCTACCCAACATATGTATCAAAATGCTTGTTGGCCTAATTTGCCTTCCTAATCTCCAGGCATTTAGAAATAAAATGCCAGATGCTGTAGTCCATTGTGCCTCTCCTGAAACCAAGATATTGTTCATTGAATCATTACCTCTTTCCCTTTATATGTTGGGTTGCCATCCCTTCCTTAATAATTGTTACCCTGTCTGTGTTCCAGTATGCTGCTTCCCATTACTACAACTGAATTCCCTGGCTCTCCTGCTGGAGCAGTGGTGCCCTTGACATTGAGTGAATAGACCTTAGCACTGACTGTGGTCCAACCCCGTGAGTGCCCTGGACAGACAGCCCTGACTGACGACTGACTAGACCTCTGACTGACATCTCTACCGTTCCTCAACTGATTCAGTTACTCTGTGGGCTGGGTGCAGTGGATCCACAGGAGTGACATTGGCCTGCTCCCTGGATTGCAGAGTTATAGACCTTCTGACCCTACACCACTCAAACGGCAGACTAATCAAGCCCAAGCCCCTACACTGGTAGCAGAAGCTCTCCATATCTTACTCTGTCAGAGACCCTGACTGAGGTGTCTCACTCTTGATTTAACTGAGGAATATTCCCCTCAGTGTTCTGAGGAAGGGTCGCTGGACCCAAAACGTCAACTCTGATTTCTCTCCACACATGCTGGCAGACCTGCTGAGCTTTTCCAGTAATTTCTGTTTTTGTTTATGAGGAATACTTCCCTTGGTGTCACAGACTTGGCTATCTGGCCGATGCAGATGTAGTGTGTTTGCTGCATAAACTGCTGGCGCATGATGCAGTGTATCAGCAACATGTCTATCTCATTGACTGATCACTGCTGCCAAGCATGACACGCTGCCTGGCTTTGTGTTGCACTAAATAGCAAGACAAGGCAGGAAAACTGTGAGCATATAATCCCTTTGTGGGGTGGGGAGGTAAAGTGCACAAAGATAAGGTGAGGCAAGACAGGAATGCTGTGAGCATCCACGCAGGCACACAGTGAGTATAAGCACTATGAGAGCAAGTGAGGATCCCTGACGTGTGCCCTGGACAAATCCATGACATTGTGCCCACCCTTATGTGCACTGCTCTGACAGTAGATTTACAATGAAGGATGCCAGTGTGCTCCATAGTGCAGCAACTGAATTGCAAATGATTCAGAGACTGGTACATGTCCCATGCCAAGGTTATTGGATGGGGGCTGCATGTGGTCACTATTCTTGGAGTGTGCCTTGAGATGCTGGTACTGGGTGAAAAGATGGAAGTCTGGAAGATCAGGAGATGAGCTGGAGTCTTCAGGTACCCATTCTCATAGAATCCCTACAGTGTAGAAGCAGGTCACTAAGCTAATCAACCCCACGCCAACCTTCTGAAAACCATCTCACCCCTGTAAGCCCACATTTCCCATGGCTAAACTATCTAGTCTGCACATCCCCGGACACACTCCAAGAACAGTGACCACACGCAGCCCCCATCCAATAGCCTTGGCATGGGACATGTAAAAGTCTCACTGCCTCTTGTCACATCTCTGAATTTAACATTGCCAATCCACCTCACCTGCACATCTTTTGACTGTGGGAGGAAACTGAAGCATCTGGGGGAAACACATGCAGACACAGGGAGAATGTGCAAACTTCATACAGACAGTTGCCCGAGGCTAGAATTGAACCTGAGTCCCTGTGCTAAGTACTAAGCCACCATGCCACCCAGTTTCATGTCAGGAATTGCTGTCGCCTGGTTTCTATCCAGTGGGTGGGAGAATGGGAAACTGCATGTCACTGAGGCAAGATTTATAATGAAGAGAGGTTAATGTATGCCTATACATACAAATAGGCCTTCTGACACTCATTGGCTGGGGGAGGCAATGGCCTAGTGGTATTATCATTGGCCTGTTAATCCAGGGACCCAGATAATGTTCTGGAGACCTGAGTTCAAATCCTGCAATGGCAGATGGTGGAATTTGAATTCAATAAATATCTGGAATTAACAATCCAATGACCATGCATCCCTTGTCAATTGTTGGGAAAAATCCATCTGGTTCACTCATGCCCTATAGGGAAGGAAACTGCCATCCTTACCTGGCCTGGCCTCCATATGACTCCAGACCTACAGCAATGTGTTTGACTCTGAACTGCCCAATAGGCAGTAAATTCTGCCTCATCAGTGACACCCTCATCCCCTGATTGAATAAAGGAAAAAAACTAACACAAATCATCTCTTGATTGGAAAATTAGATATTTTGCCCTTGCGGTTTTAAAAGTTCTAAGCTGGCCATCCCAGATGATTTTCCCAATTTTCCTGTCACTCCCTAGATAGTTCAAGGGATAGGGAGTATGTATGCTATAAGATCTTTCTGAACTGCCATGCCCAGAACTGATAATTCAGATGAGGTCAAACTACAGAGCCCTGTACAGCCATAACATAACTCCTTCCCTTTTGAGATGAAGACCAAAATTAAGTGGAAATAATATTGCCTTTATTTTTTAAGTATCTTGCTACCTGGTGCAGGAGGTTGTTCTTTTCTTTAAGTTCATATTTTACAAATGCTCACAGCAGGTGGCAACATCAAGGTGTATTTGATTTCACAGAAATATGTCCCTCAGAGAAAGCAGCCTGTGAAACCACAAGCTGTAATGTCACATATCCAGCCTTGCTAAATGAACTGATCTTTCCACTTGGCTTCAACACAGATAGACTAGAGAAAGAGAGAGAGAGAAAAAAAAGTGTTTAACATGACAAAATTTCCCAAGGCATTTTGCAAATTGAGAAGGATTAGACCCAAACTGGAAAGACACAGTGTTATGAGAGGCAGCATAAGCTGTTGTTGGACTGTGTAGATTTTGAGAAGAGTTTTAAAGTGAGTGGAATTGTATGAAGTAATGGTTCTGACAGAGTTAATGCTTTCTCAGTCTGATGATGTCTCACAGCCTGCATTGGGAGAATCAGCTGGGGCCTGGCATAGACTCCCGACAGAGACACAAATGACTTTTCTATCTCTTATTGCTAGTGCAACCTGAATGTAGTTACTACAATTCAATAAACTATGAGTGTCTTGTGCTGAGACCTGTTTGACGTTCATCCTCCACCACAGACTACTGTACAGCCCACTGAACTGGTACAGGAAGGGGTACAGATGACATCACTAGTGATTAGCACCTGGGCACCATATCATTCGAGAACAGGGGCGGTGATGTAGCAATGTCAGCCAGAATGTAGGGTCCAAGATAGTGAAAAAATCTGCAGGCAGTAACCTAAAGCTGGATACTCCGACACCATAATTTCGTTGCCTGTCTCCATTCGCAAGGTTAGCTTTCCTGATGTGTTTTGCTTGATTTCTCTGTATTAATTGAATGTGATAGACGGGAAATTTAATGAAGGCTATTTTGTTTTTACATGTAATTTCATAATCAGACATTTGATGGCTTACAATCCTGTAATTACAAGGCAGAAACTTATCAATGTGGTTTTAATTGTAGCTTTTCTACTGATGTTCATTTTTCACTTGTTCAATCCTTTATCTGAGGTCTGTGGTGCAATGGGTGGTTTCATTACCCCTGAGCTAGAAGCCTTGAGTTTACATCCCATTTCAGGACTTGATAGGCATAGATGTTATTTCCACTACTCAGCCAAACCTATTATTTGATTATAGCAGGCAGTAAGAGTGGGAGATCCTCTTGGTCAGCTGCACTTAATGTGCCCTGGTGTATCCCTAACTACAACATCCGGCAACAGGCTAGGGACCGAATTCTGGAAAAACTGGCTAGGGAAACAGGCACAGCCACTAGACATGGGAAGGATGCTTTATCTAATCAGCAAAAAAAACCTACTTGATCGAGATGTTTATGTGCTGAGCCTCATAGAAAAATCAGCCTCATAAAACCAATATTAAATTTGACAACTTGTGAGTCAACTGATGAGCATTTTTACGTTTTGTCATGTCACGTGTTATCTCTTGCCACTGAGGATTTTGGCAGTAATTGCTGCAATATGATAGAACAGCCATGAACTTTCAAACTGGGAATTTCCCTGTAATTTTTCATCTTGAAGGACCAAAAGAGGGTAATACGGAAGTCCTAGCTGTGAAAACTGTAAAATTAAACTGATTAGTTACACATGGATATATGAATATTTTTCTCAAGCTGTACACAACTTGTCCTTTCTTACAGATAACATGATAAAGAGGGGATCATTTGACAGTTTGCTACATATCCTGAAGATCTGGGAATTATGTATTACAATCATGTGGTTACATTTGCTCCTTGTACAATTCTAGTGTCTCACTGAAATCTCTGACCTTGCAACTTGGGTTCCCTTTAGAGTCACAGAGTAACACAGCATGGAAAGAGGCCACTCAGTCCAACTCATCAATGCTGACCAGGTTTCCTAAACCGAACTAGTCCCATTTGCCCGCATTTGGTCCGTATCCCTCTAAACCTTTCCTATCATTGTACCTGTCTAAATGTATTTAAAATGTTGTACTCACCTCTACCCACTTCCTCTGGCAGCTCGTTCCATTTACGGACCACCCTCTGTGTGATTAAGTTGCCCCACAGGTCTCTTATAATTCTTTCTTCTCCAACCTTAAATCTATGCCATCTAGTTTTGGACTCCCCTAGTCTGGGGAAAGGACCTTCACTGTTCACTTTATCTGTGCCCCTCATGATTTTATAAACCTCTGTAAGGTAACCTCTCAGCCTTCTATGCTACAGGGAAAAAAGTCCAAACCTATCCAGCCCCTCCTTAAAACTCAAACCTTCCAGTCTGCACCCTTTCCAGTTTAATAACACCCTTCCATTAGCAGGGCAACTGGAATTGTCTGCAGTGCTCCAAATGTGGCCTTATCGATGTCTTGTACAGCTTTAACATGTCGTCCCAACTCCTATACTCAGACCGATAAAGACAAACATGCCAAATGCCTTCATCACCTCCGTGTCTACCTGTGATGCCACTTTCAAGGAACTATGTACCTGAATCCCTCAGTCTCTCTGGTTGGCAGCACTGCTCAAGGATCTACCATTAACTACATAAGGCCTGCCCTGGTCTGCCTTACTAAAATGCAATAACTCGCATTTATCTGCATTAAACTCCATCTGCCATTCCTCAGCCATGGCCCAGCTGAACAAGATTTTGTAGTATTCAGATAATCTTCTTTACTGTCTACTATATCACCAATTTTGGTGTCATGCACAAACTTACTAACCATGCCTCCTATATTCTCATCCACATTGTTTATATAAATGACAAACAACAATGGACCCAGTACCAATCTTTGCAGCACATTGCAGGTCACTTGCCTCCTGTCTGAACAACAATGCTCTACTACCATCTTCTGTCTCCTACTGTCAAGCCAATTTTGTATCTAATTGGCTAGGTTTCCCTAGATCTCATGTGATCTAGCCTGACTAACTAGTAGAACTTTGTTGAAGGCCTTGCTAAAGTCATTTTAGACAACATCTACTGCTCTGCCTTCATCTATTTTTTTGGTCGCTTTTTCAAAAATGACAATCGAATTTGTGAGACACAATTTCCCATGAAAAAGGCCATGTCGAATATCCCTAATCAACATTTGTCTTGCCTCCAAAAACTTACCCATCACTGACGTTAGGCTCACCAATCTGTAGTTCCCTGGCTTTTCCTTGCTGCTTTTCTTAAATTATGGCATCATGTCAGCCACCTTCCAGTCTTCTGGCACCTCACCCATGGCTATCAATGATACAAATATCTCTGCTAGGGGGCCTGCAATTTCTTCCCTAGCTTCCCACAATGTCCTGGGATACATTTGATCAGGTCCCATGGATTTATCAACCTTTATGCATTTTAAGACCTTCAGTACCTCCTCTTCTGTAATGTGGACTGTTGTCAAGACATCATTATTTATTTCCTGGGCTGCCTCGCACCCATGTCTTTATACATGGTAAATACCGATGAGAAATATTCGATTATGATGCCACTCAACTCCAGCACATAGATGGATCTTTAAGGGGCCCTGTTCTCTCCCCAGTTACTTTTTTGCCCCTTGGATTCTCCTTTACCCAGTCTGCCTCTCATGTAGCTTTGCAAAATCTAATTTGTTTCGAAGATAACTAACTGACTGCCTTCATCAACCATCGCACTGATATTTCACCAATACAAAAGTTACCGAGTGGTTTTTGGAGAATAAAGCCATCCTCTGTGTTATCGCAGCAAATGAATTGGGCACAGATATAATGGGATACATTCATCTGCCAGAATAACTATTAAGAGCAGCACAGGAAAGTTGAAGAAGAGTTTCTCTTGCATGATCAGGACCTTACAGGCACAGAATTATGGGAATTTTAACTTGTGGATTTGCCTGGAATAAATAAGCCCATGCAGCACAGTAAATCCAGAATTGCCCTGCATGCCAGGACCCATCTGGTTTCCCACTTTATAGTGAGCCTGATTGATAAAATTGGCTTCCCAGTCAGGGGGGAGCTGCCCATTGGAGGTCCACGAAGCCAGATAGATCCACAAACATGGTGGATCTCAGAGGTGACAATATATCCAGGGAGAACAAATCCTGGTGGCATCTAGAGTGGTGTTGGAGGGCTGCTGGGGGAGATAATGTCTTATAGTCCAAGGATGGCATTCGATCCCAGCATCCATATGACCGTGGTTTATCGGAGGCTTTAATAGGGTCACCCAGGGTGGAGTCAGTAACGTTGGTGGGTGCAAGATCAGAGGTTGCTGGTTGGGGTGTTAGAGGTCATGTGTTTGAGATTGGGATCAGGAGAAAGAAAAGTTGGAAGGGTGAGGTCTGGTGGAGGTTGGGGGCTGTTTGATCTCAGATTTGACCAAGCAGGACTCGAGCACAGCAGTTGGTTGGAAATGTACAACACATTCCAGTCAAGCGGATCCACATTTTCATTTAGTTGGTGGAATTCCCGAAACCCAGAAAACCTGAATGACCAAAGTTAAATTTCAACTGGCAAATACACAAGTGCCTTGAACTCAACTTGTCACAAATCTCAGTCATAGTTGGACAGGTTTAGAGGAGTTAAGGTTAGGATTCCAATTTCTGACTCTTTAACCTCCTACCTAACCCAAACCTGTCTAATCTTTTGGGTTAAAATCCCATCCATGTGCTGCAGGCCACACAACTTCACTTTGCCAAGAGACATAAATATAAAGGCTTTAAAGGAGGAAGACATCCAGAGACAGACCAAGAACGGTGACAGCATCAGAAACTGCCTGAAAAGATTACATCTGCAAAAGATCAAGAGGTAGAACCTTATTGAAAGTGATTTTTTTTTTTCTGAACATGTAAAACCATCTTGGCAGTCATATCAGGTTTTCCTAATGTACACAGACTTTCCCCTATGATATGTTCCTTGCAACGCACAGATATATTTCAAGGTTACCTAAGGTGATATATAACCAAGCCTTTCTAGGAAGGTATTTAGCACAGAAAGTAGTTTTAGTGCTATTACATTTTCAATAAACATGCACTGAATAAATTTTTCCAATCTCTCCTCGGAAAATGCCATGCTTTGAATGAAAACATAAGGTGGATACCTTTAATCTGAGGTGTACATTTCTTCTAGATGCTTTTTCAGTGCCAGGGATGTATGATGTTGCATGTTCACATAGGAAGGGAAATCTGCCTTGAGTTGAAGAACTTGCGATCTGAGATGCCTTCAGTGGATCATCTCCCTAATAGTGTTTGGTGCTTGTATGTAATTTGTGCAGCCTCAGCTCTATGCAGATGTGGTACATGCAATACGTGTACCATCTTGTATGCTTGCTTGGAAAACCTGAACTGTTGCCTAGAATCACACTGAAAATAACTCTTCTGTGAACTACAAGAAGTTTGCTGTATATACTTGGCAATTCTTGCCAACAGAAGAGGAGGGGAAACAATAGGGGAAGAAGAGCTGGATAGAAATTTGAACTGCAGAGGAATATTATGTAACTTCCTCAAGGTGAACAAATCTGATAAAATGGAATAATTTAGTGTTCACAGACAGCATTTGGCAGAATAAAGCCAAGAGTACATGTACAGTCGATACTCATACAGACAGTTCTTTTATTAATGTTATTAATGTTGGGAGGTCTCTTAAGTGACTTTAAAACCTCAGTCATGACTCAGTATTCAAGTTATTCTGAATATAACAAATTTTAATTTTCAAAGCAACAAGTTATTCAAAGAAATTTTTATTACGAGAAATTCCAGTTGGAATCTGATTATACTCTAGTGTCTGATGAACAAATCAATGCAAAAATGAATTCTGTTCAGCTACAGTTTCCAATAGTTGCTCTGATCGCTAATGCTAGTTAAGATGGCAGTCAATTATAATTAGCCTCAGACTGGTCTACATAAGAAAACAGAAACAACAGGTATTCATATACCTAGTCATTATCCAGTGACCTCTGTTGAGAAAGTGTTTCAGGATAATTCAAGGACAATGATGGTTAATATATCTCCATGGTTGACTAGATAGTTTACACCAAATGTCAATCAGCCTAAGAGGTCAATTCTGTTTCTCTCTTCACAGACACAGCCTGACCTGCTGAGTGTTATTTTCCCAGAGTTCCAATGAGTAGGTTCAATTATAAACAAACGTTACTTGTTTCAGATACTAGATGGTCGCCGAACATGACCTGATACAGTGATAATGAGAATTAGCTTAAAAGAAGACTTTTCTCAAATTATTCTCATTTTCAGGAAAGCAAATATCAGAGAGTGAGAAGAACAGATGCTTCAAACGGTCCATTAATATGAACCCAAATGAAATATATAGAAAAAGTGGAAATTCAGTCTGGACTTAAAAAGCATACATCAAACAATAAAATTAAAGGAAGAGACAAGAAAATTAGCAATCTTAACATTGCATTGTTATTAAAACATTGATTTTAATGTTATTAGGCTAGACATTGTTGTAATGACACTTCTCACAGCAGTCAATGTTTATCATAATTTGTGGTTATGGCAGATTGCACTATATTTCTCTGATTGGAATGTCAAAACAAGGAGAGCGCAGTGATCTAAGCTACATATCTGGCCAATTAGCATGTCTCCTTCACCAACAAAAGAAAAAGATCAGAAAGAAATTGTGAATAATGCAGATTGAATTAAGGTCAATTAGATTCAAATCAGAGACAGAAAGAAAAATCAAAAGAGTTTATTAAGTGAGACATGACACGAAATGACCCACAGATGACCCAAAGATCATGAAGTAGAGTTTCTTCATTCCACTGGCATCAGACTATTACAAAGATGAAGGGAAATTAAAGGTAAACAAGGAAGGATTTACACGAAATGAAGCTTGTGGTTTACATGAGTTGATGAATTCTTTGTTTACTGCTCCTTTCCATGAGCCCACCCTATCAGAGAAGGTCCATTTGACTGCTCCAGCTGCCCTCCCTCACTCTCACCACCTGCAGCTGGAGGTCCTGTCACACACTTTCCTGCTTGAAACTTGCTGTCCCAGTAATGAGCCATAGCTCACAGTGACCATTCTCTTAGTATTTGCATGATTAACAAGATCAATTGCATCATGATAACTAGAACATTCCCATCCAGAGTAGTGGCAGCATTCTCTTTTTGCATCATCAATCTAGACAAAGGGTAGGTGTTAGGGTGATATCCAGCATTTTCTTGAGAAGAACTTTTCAGCCCCTTACCTGTACGGCACCCTTCTTAATGATTCAGGCTTTGTAACTAATCGCCTACTGGGGTCTAGGTTGGTCAGAACTCCAGAAGTCATCCGGTTGACTGTGCTTCTTGCTTCAATTTCCACCTCTGGGCAGGTCCTCCCAGAGCTCATTTCCATGGCAGAGGTAGACCTCCCCACATTGGATGCATCCTGTGTACACAGACTGCTCCAGGATCCTACATCACTATCCAGCTCACTTCATTTGAGCCATCATACACTGACACTTCAGGTTTGGCAATATTAGTAAGTGAGCTGTTTACCTCCACATTCTCAACAGCATATGTCCAACCCCTTAATGATTCTGTGGAGTCCTGGGCCCCAACATCCTGGATTATATTTCAAACTCAATACTCCAATTTTGGAGAAATACTCTGATGCCAGTTGTAAAGTTAGTCCTGTCAGGCTTGCGAGGACTTAATGTTTATTTTCTCAGCACTTCATTCTCAGTCGTTCAGCATTCATTGATTTCATTAGCAAATCATGGAGTAGAGTGGCCAACTGTGCATAGGCTCGCAGAAACTTCCTATAGTTAATCAGCTCAGCCAAACAACCAGAGCAGTTCCCTCTCTAACTTAGGCTGTGGCCAATACTCTACTGCTCAAAGTTCCTCATCATCAAAAGTAATGCCTTCCTAGCTAATGAAGTGCCCAAGGTACTGTACTTTTGTACAAAAGTGCCAAAAGTTGGCAGTTCTATGGTTTGGTTTTCATGTTAAACTGCAACAGGCAGTTTAAGATGGTCTTGAAAAGGTCTCCTCAAATGTCAAACCAAAGATATGTTTGTCATTCAGATACACAAGGACTGACTGAAACGTAAGATTACCAAAAGCTTTAACGATCATATGCATAAAGGTGGCTAGGCACTACAGACTCCCACACAGAATTCTTGTGTATTCATAAAGTGCCCTGGTGCCTGTGCAGAATGCTGCCATTTCAATATGTTGTTCAGCAATGGGAAGCCGGTCATAACTTTGGGCCAAATGGAGACTGCAGAAACATTTTGTACCTTTGTGAACTTGCAATGGTTCCTCAGTCTGAGATAGAGGGTGAGTATCCTTACAAATATTTGTGTTGACTGCCTGACAATCAACAGATTTCCATCCTTTTCTCCCTCGAGGACTATGGGAGAGTCATACAGACTTGATGACATTCGGGTGACACCTCACTCCAAAGACCTCTGCAGGTGGGTAGACTCAGATTTCCTCCCATTGATGGGATGGGATCTGATGGTAAAGAATCTTTACCAGCTGGTAATCTTTAGTCACAATCATGTGGCTCTCTAGTTCAATATCCAATGTCCTCATCACCTTGACTGAAAGTTTTCCTGTGCTTGGTGAGAGTGGGAATAAGCTGCCTCCTCTGGCTTCCATCCAATGCACCAATGTCCATCTTTGAAATGAGGTTAGAGTTGTCTCTTCCAGTCAGTCCACTGTTCATGGCAGGGGAAAGTTTAAGAACATCAATCAGTGTTTATGATTGGAAGTAAACACCTTTGTCACCGAAATTGGTACTCAGATGGGTACCCTGCCCTCTTCTCCCATAGCAGTGAGGGAACACTCCAGAGCAGGAGCCCTGCCATTGTAATGCTCTAACAAGGTGCAATATCAGCCATTGGAGACGGTGTGGATTGGTAAAAGAACAGTCTGAATCCTTGCTACTCAAACAGTTCCACGGTCCTGCATAGACGGATACGCCTTCAGAGCATGAAGCAAGTTTAAAGACTCCTATGCTGTCTGTTGCCGTCATAACATGCTGCTCATAGCAGTCACCATGCATGCATTTACAAAGCTTGGATATTTCCAAAAATATTCACACCATAAGTCCCAACTCTCCCTACTCCCTCCAAACATCATATGTTAATGATGTCCAGTCTCAATTATTTACATCCCAAAATTATTTTCTGGAACTATTTTGTCGAATTTTCATTTCTGACCATCAAAGCAGTTTCCCATACTGAAAATTATTACCTTTCAACTCCCACAGGTGTATGCATGGCAAGACTAGCCACAAAAATACTGTCAAAACTAATACATCCGATTCACCATCTATCAAAGTGAGATTCCAGAGTTTCACTTTTTCTTTTAGACTCATGCAAATTTAATGGCATCTCAAGAGCAGACAGAAGTTAATTCCGAACACTCTAAAAGTGCTTTGGCTTTGCACGTTTGAGGCCTTATTTACAGTCTGCAGCTCCAAGGTTCACAACAATCCAATTCATT
The DNA here is from genome assembly GCA_024137785.1 of Ginglymostoma cirratum. NCBI lineage: Eukaryota > Metazoa > Chordata > Chondrichthyes > Orectolobiformes > Ginglymostomatidae > Ginglymostoma > Ginglymostoma cirratum. The sequence continues at coordinate 28,940,499 of JAHRHZ010000043.1, forward strand.
CCAGGGTGCTACTGGCAGTTGGTAATCTTAAAATCAATCTGCAGCACAAGCCGATAATGTGTTTGTTTAAGTATGTATTCTCATGTTCTTTCTCATAAGCTTTAACAGCAACGTGAGAAAACTTAAGGAACTTTACGGAGGGCTCTAAGATTCTTGAGTAGATTTGTTGGTCAGCTCAGTTGGTTGGATGGCAGCTGGTGACGCAGTGATGTCCACATTGCCTGTGTTCAATCCCCACACTGGCTGGAGTTACTGTGAAAGATTTTCCACCTTAACTTCCCCCGTCATCTGAAGCATAGTGATTGCCCAGTTAAACCATCACTAGTTGTCTCTCTCTCTGTCTCTCTGATAAGGATAGCAGTGCTATGGTCTGGTAATACAATGGCAACTCTACCTTCAAGGATCCTGGGGAGTTTATGTTCTTCACATGTTGCCCCGTACACGCTCCATCATGCAATAAATGCATTTATTTTGGACTGTCATTAGATGAAAATGAAAGTCAGTATGTACTTCCCATACAACTTTCATGTTGCCATCGTTGTAAGATAGTCCATCATCTCTCCATTACTTAGTCATTAAAAGCAAGTTGCAAGGTGACTCCTGCACAATTAAAGCTAAAGCTAAAGCTCATGATGCATGGCTTGCCAAGGCATTGGCTTTAAACATTAATAATGAGTTTCTTTTTTTAATTAAAGAGCATATCCTTGAAACTTTGATGTGAATCTTCAGTTACTTGTTTGGGTCTGTGGATATATCTTACAGAACAGCATAGTTGATAAATTAAAATATCGTCACACTGCAAATGGGTTTTATCAAGGAGCCATTGGAAACCAATGAATCTTGCCACAATAAGGAGACCAGGGTGAAGACAGCAGAAGAAGCAACAGAAAGCAATGGGCAGAATTTTCCAGCTAGACTAATTTGATAAATAGCTATTCCTTCTTACAACATGAAAAGTTTTCCTTCATGTTAAAAAGCCCCGTTTTTGTCCTCTCCATGTCCTCGAGTTACAGCACTTTTGCTCACTACTTAACTCTTCAAATTTCTCACTTCCACAGAATCATGATTCAAAGTGTTGGAAAGGACAATTTCTCTCTAATTGAATTGCAATACAAATAAATTTATATTAATTAATCCATATGTAATTTTTAAAAATGCCCACTGTTTTACTTTCCCGGTGTTTGCAGTATACCTGTGTTACCAAACAGGCATGAGTGTGTGATAAGACTAGCTGCAGTACATCCACATGGGACTCTTGGGTTTGAGAAGGTTTATGGTTGCTGGCACCTCAACCTCGAGGTCAATCTGTCAAAGTTGTCTTGCGTCAGTTACTGTATGGCCCTGGAAACAGCAGCTGAGACATCACAGTAGAATGACCTGCCCAGTGAACACAATCAATTACATGGGAATTGATGTGGTTTCCCATCGTTGGCTTTTGCTAGGAAACTGACTATTGTTTATCTAAAGGAAACAAACAATGTTTTCCTAACCAGGCATAACCAGGTTGTTGTAAAGAGTCTATTATTCCTTCATTGTTTTACTTGAGAAAACAAGTGGTAAGCTGGCTTCTATAATATCGGAAGAGTTGCAGATGGAGGTCAGAAGACACTAGGCAAAGGGACAATAAATAGAGTCGAGATGGGAAAAATTAAGTTCCATAGGCCAGATGCAGACTGGAACAAGGGGCTAGACATTACGAACAAGATCTCCCCATCGCAGCTTAAATTTGGGGCTGACATCGCCTCTGCTTAGTTAGCTCACCTCACTTTAACATTTTTTGGCCACTGCCCCACTAGTAAGATGCAGGACTTTCCTTCGGCTCCAGAAGGAAGTTCTGTCTCACAAAGCTACAGGTTAATTAGATACTGACAGCTTTGCACACCCACAATGATAAGCAGGAGTAATGGCCACTGCAGGTACGGCAAGAGATAGTGTTCAAAATGGAAATAGAACTTTAGGTAAACCCAGGATATCTTCAGGACAAGGCTGATGGTCCCTTGTGAGGGGCAGGGTGGCAGCTCATGGTACAGGGGGCAGGGAGTAGGGTGTATATAGGGAGTTAAAACTGTAAGGGATGTGAGAGGGAGGTAAACTTCTCCTTTTACTGGCCAGCAGCCCAAAGAGTGAGCTACATGTTAAGTACAGGGGTCTCCCACTTTCCATTGTATTGGAGCAATGCTGGTGTGAGGCCTTTAATTGGGCAGTAATCGCCTCTTAAGTGTATCAATAGGGCCACAGTCGGGGAAGACGTCCTGTAAAATTGTTGACAGGGTGGGGCTGGGTAGACCAGTGGCAGGTACTTTGGAAGGTCCACCATTTGTGTCGAGTAAAACTCAGCCCAGTGAGTCTACCATGGAAACCCTGCTTGTAGATCTAGGGAAGGAGGTAGATGTACGCTGTGTGTCATTGGACAACTATGAGACTGGCGGCCATGTGCTTGAAGATGAAGTCAGTGACAAGATGGGAAAAAGATATTGTTTTTCAAGTACCCTGCTGTGACAATGCCTAGGCTGCTGGGGTTATATAGATTGTGTGTCTCTCAGATTCAAGCCTGCATGGTTGTCCCTTCATGATTCTCAACACTCTGGGTTCACTTGAATGTGTATACTGCACTCTAAGAGCCCATACTGTCTTACTTTACTGTTCATGCTTAGAGTCCCTTGCATTTCTCACAACTTTAACTTTGAGTAATTCTCTCTCATGCTTAATAACCACGTAAAACCTTTATTTACACTGAGATGTACTTGGCACTGAATAGCTCTCTCATTCATTGTTTCATTTCTTTTCTATTGAGTCTCAGTCTCATCCTTCTTCCTGCTAACAACAGAGTAGCAATTTCATCAATAACATATTCATTTCTCACAATACTACAGATGCCTCAATGTCCAGTGGTGGGCTGAATGGAACATGAGGAGATGCCAAATAGTTGCCCTTTGCTTTCTGTAAGAAAATGGAGATGACACAGCAGAAGGAATTAAAGTGGTGGGCCAAAGCATGAATTTGAATCTGCTCATCTCATATTTCTCTTTTTATTTATGCTTTAGCTGTTCTACAAAGCTTCACAACTCAATTCAATTCTTAATATTTTTCAAGATTGAAAGCTATTCCAATGTAATTGTCTGAAGTGTAAAGTGTTTTAATGTGGTGCATCTGGAGTTACAGCATACACTCCTGTGTATAAGAAATTGGTTTCATTCAACTGGTTTCCCAAGGACCAATTGTTCACAGTTCAACTCACAATTTTTGCTAATAAGAGAGATGCTGGGAGAAGCGTTATGAACAAATTGCAAAGTATTACACAGCATAAGAAACTGTTTGGTGCACAGAAATAAAGCAATTGGCCCATTCAGTGTTTATGCTTCACTTGAGCCTACAGGCCCCTTCTACTTCACCATACCCCATTAATGTATTCTTCTACTCCTTCCCAGGACAAGTGCACACCTAGCTTGCCCTTAAATGTATTTAGTTATTCACTTCAAACACTTCTTGCTGTACTGAGTTCCACACTTCCTGGGTAATATAGCTTCTTCTGAGTTTGTTTCTGGATCTTTTACTGACCATTTTATACTTCTCGAATCCCCTGGAAATGTAAAGAGCTTCTCTATTTTGACTGTATTAAAGCCCCTTACTGACCGACCCGATCCCCCTCAATTTTCTCTTTGTTAAAGGTAAAAGCCCCAGCCTGTTCAATCTTTACTGATAGCTTGGAGCTCTCAGTAATCATACAGAATCTTTTTCTTAAGCCTTCTTCACTACCTCAACACCCTTGTATGAAACAAGCTGTAAAATATGTTCAGCAACACACTTTATTTTCATTTTTCAACAATATATTCCACAGTGCAAGCAGCAGAAACAACTCCTAGATGATTTATTTCACAAGACTTGCACTGCACGTCTATCATTTCCCCACATTATTGTGTAAAACGGTTATAGGATTTTCACCGAATATACTGTAAAGCTTTTGCCACAAGATAACTGCAGATGGAAATGGCCATTCAGCCCTCCTTGTTTGATAGATGCAGGAAGACTCTAAATTGCCCCATTACTGCATCTAGTTGGTTCTTAAGTGATTCTTTGGTTTTACTTTGACAATAGCTAAAGATTAATTGTGTGCTTTTGAGCTGATTTTCACTACCTTCCCCAGATATTAATAACCAACCTCTGAATAAATTTGATAATCTTATTGCCCTATTAACACCATTTGGCTGCAGTTATAAAGTAACTCCTGTGGTGAGGCGGTAGTGCCCCTATCTCTGAGCCAGGACCCCCAGGGTCAAGACCTACCTGCTCCAGATGTTTAATAGCATTCCAGAATTGTGTGATGAAAAATATCTCTATCATAGTCACGACTCTCTGATGTGTATGCAATTACCATTTTCAGACAGAACATTTTGAAGTCTGAATATGAAAGCCTGAAGCAACTCCATATTGGCTCAGCTACCAAATTCAAATGGAACTCAGATTTCAACATTTGTAGAATCTTTATCATCATTGTAAAATATGGCCAACTAACACTCCACCTGTCAGTTGTTTGGAAGTCAAAATCAACCCCCTTGTATGAAGAACTGCTTGATTTCACTTTTCAATTTGCCTTTGATCCTAATATCCTTTATTTATACTATTGTAATTTGTGTTAATGTTCCAGATTTACCATACCCATACAGATTGCTCTCTTACATACATCAATAACATCACTGATTACATGCCACATTTCTGTTCATAAGTATCAAATTTATTTGATCTTTCCCCATGTCAGCTCATTGACATTATAGAGCAGCCCTGTAGTTCTTTCAACCACCTCCCACTTCATGGAATTGTAGAATTCTGACAGTGTGGAAACAGGCCATTTGGTCCATCATGTCCGCACTGATCCTCTGAAGTGCAGCTCACCCAGACCTACTCCACCAACTTATCCGTGTAACCCTGCATTTCCCATGGCTAATGCATCCAGCCTGCACATCCCTGGACATGATGGGGCAGGCATGGTCAATCCACCATAACCTGCACATCTTTGGGCTGTGGGAGGAAACCCAAGCAGACATGGGGAGAACATTCAAACTTCACACAAACTGAGGGTCAAATTGAACACTGGTCCTTGGCAATGTGAGGCAGTAGTGCTTACCACTGAGCTACTGTGGCATAACACATTTGAAAAAGGAAGGTTTCCGTTGAGCTTTTTGTAGTCCCCTCTAATGTTGGCTTTGGTCCTTCCATTTTATTTCTCAGCTGAAAGAATCATAGCCAAGAGACTATATTGGTGCTACTCATGGTGTGCTCAGGTTGTCCTTGTCCTTAATCATCCTTTTTGTTCACTCTTATGCCAGTTAAACCTCAAGATTCAATGCTCTCAAAATAAAAACCTATATACATGGCCCAAATAAGACTCCTAGCTAACACATTAGAGTAGGTAAAAGTCCAAGAAAGCACAGCAACAAAATGGTTAATAGTCATCATTGCCATCCAACATCAAATGACCTAACATTCAATCTACAACTTAAGTTAACCTAATGTACAACAGATCCAACTGGTCTGTGTCAGTGTCCACATAAAGTAGTTCTTGTATCTAGCCTTCTTTTTCTTCACCCACTCCCCCCCCAACCTGTGCTTATGTCGCTGCCCATACATTGAACCTATGCTATTCACATCAACCACACTTTAAGGTAGCATTTTCTACATTCTTATAACCTTCTTGGCAAATAAGTTTAACTTGAATTCCCTCATGTCTTTATTGAACATTGATAACATAAAAATTTAAGGTACATTCTCAGAAACCTGCTATAGTGTGACATACTCCTAAGACTGAAAAGAAAGGCTTCCACATGATCTGAGATTTCAGCTGTGCTGAAATTTGTATTATTTAGCCATCCTTGCTCCTCAGAAATCAGAACTGGACAGAATAAGAACATGAGAATGTTAGGAATAGGAGCACGACAAGGCTATTCTACCCCTTGAACCTATCCTGACATTTATTTTGGTTGTAGCTGATCTTCTATATTAGCCATGCCTTCTAAAATTATCTCCAACTCCTTTAATTCCTCTGGAGTGTAAAAATCTATTGATCTCTGACTTGAATACTCAGTGACTAAGCATTCAAGACTCATTGGTATGTTGAATTCAGTCCTTTGTGTGTGAAGTAAAATTGCCATAGTCCTACACTGTCATTAGAGAGATGACTGTTGGCAGTTCTTCCTGAAAGTCACCACACCACAGGCAAGGGAGAGGATGAGAAGTAGAATCTTTCATGGTAACCTCATCTGATATTAGAATTGAACCCATGCTGTTGGCAGCACTCCACATTGCAAACCAGCCACTCAAGCTAACCAATGTCCTACTTTGTGTGATGGTATTTTCCGTCATAGATCTTATTTTAAGACTGTCACTTTGTTCTAAATATCCCAGCCAGCAGAACCATCGTCTATCTTGTCAATTCCGTAAGAATTTTAAAATTTTCACTGAGATCACTTCTTATTCTCTTGGTCTATGAGGAATTAAAACCCAGCCAACTCAATCTCTCCTCACAGGTCAACCTCATTGCTCCTGGAATCAGTTTTGTGAAATATTGTAGCATTCCCTGTAAGGTAAAGAGTTTCTCACTCTAACATTCCACAGATAATAAAGACTGATATAGCCATTTCCATTCCTAAAATCATTTGCAAGGCTCTCACCGTAGAAAATTGTTCTGATTTCCAGTTTTTTGTGGTGGATCATTCCATATTTTCCACAATACATTCCATCTTTCATGATTTCATTCACCTGCTTAACCTCTCTATATCATTTTGTAAGATAAATGTGTTCTACTCCCAGCTTACCATTCCCACCAAGCCTTTTATTCTCAAAGTTTTATCTGATCAGAGCATTTCCCGTTTGATTGTGAATCCATCAATTTTTATTCCACAATTTTGACTATTTAATTCAATTTTCTATTGGCTTTTTGGAATTCTGTTCTCCACAAGTTGGATATGTTTATCATTGAGTGTGTTAAGACTCATAGGCCTCAAGTTAATTTCACACTTATTTATTGATGAATTGGCGCTTTTCCAATGTTCCTATGTGCCTATGGTCGTATTTTACATTTGTTGGCATTAAATATAATCTGCCATTGTTCATCTCAGGCACATCTTGTGTTATTCATTTTAACATTTCTGAGACGCCTTCTTCAATTTCTCTGATTGTCACAACCCTAGAGGTTCCAATGTCTTCCTAAATTCAGGGCATGGATATAAATTTGAAACACTGGTTATGTCAAACCTGAGTCCGAGGGCACTCCCCTCAGTATCAGCACCAGACTGAAATTGATCTCCGAGCTGTCTGTATTTAGTCTTCAAACAATTTCTTATCCACATCAAAACTTCACCTTGAAGGCACATGGTTTTGATTCTAATTAGCGTTTCTTCCTGTGGAGGAAGAATTGGCACCAAATGTCTGTGAGAAATATGTGTACAGAATGCTAATGTCACTATTGCATGTGTCTGACCAACTTGATTGGATTTTCCGAATACATGACCAGGTTTGCTCCTCTTCCAACACCTTGGTTTGCTCCTCTTCCACCCCCAACATCTCCCCACACCCCATGGCACCTTCCCCTGCAAACACAAAAGATGTAACACCCATCCATTTACTTGCTACCTCCTCACTAACCAAGAACTCGGGCACACTTTCCAGGTGAAGCAGCGATTTACCTGCACTTCACTCAATCTAGTCTACAACATTCACTGCTCACGGTGTGGTCTCCTCTAAATTGTGGAGACAAAGTGCAGACTAGGGACTATGTTCTGTCTGCAAAAATGACCCCAAATTTCCAGTTACCTGCCACTTCAATGCACCATGGTGTTCCCTGGCCAACATCTTTGCCTCAGGTTTGTGGCAAAGCTCCAGCGAAGCTCAGCGCAAGGTGGAAGAACAGAACCTCTTTTTCCATTGGCAACTCTATGGCCTTCCAGGCTCAATATTGAGTTCAGTAATTGTTAGGCCCTTCATGGGAGATATGGGAGCACCTTCTCCCATGTCCTTTACTCCAACCATCACACACCAGATCTTGTCATCACATGGGCTGCTATCACGACCAGCCCAGAGTCAGTCACTAATGGTCCCCATTAGCAGCTATTCATTGCTCTAGTCTGACCTTTATCCACTCCTTTGTCTGTACAGCTCGTTCTTGGCTCCATCTCCACCTATTATTTACTCCCCACCTCAACCCCACCCCATATAGAGCAAACGTTTCCTAATTACAATTAGTTCTGAAGAAGGGTCAGCGGACCCAAAATGTTAACTTTGCTTTCTCTCAACCAATGTTGCCATACCTGCTGAGTTTTTCTAGTAATTTCTATTTACATTTCTGATTTCCAGCATCCATAGTTCTCTTGTACTTTTTTAATGTGGGTCACTTGCCTTAATTAGCTGAGGCATAGAGTTTAGAAGGAGGGAGGTTATGCTGGAATTGTATAAAGTACAGGGTAGGCTAACACGCATTGTACTGACACTCATCATCAGCTGTCTACACTACTGTTTGTTCAAACAGTGGGGAGGTTTATAAAGAGATTAGCGTTTTAACTAAGAGAGTCATATGTCAACAGTTCATAGTTATTGACCTGTAGTTAGAATTGATTTATTTATTATAAATAGTAATTCTTGTTAAATGCATAATCCCAGTCTGTGTCTTTTCTGTTAACAGGGTCTAAAAAGGCAGGTAACTGAGAAAGTTTGCATACTTTTATAAAATCTTTAACTTTTGTGATGGCTCCAGGAATAGCAGAGTTTGATTTTATGCATGCTACCCCAGTGAGGTGTAATACATCTGAAGAAGGGTCACTGGACCTGAAATGTTATCTCTGCTTTCTCTCCACAGCTGTTGCCAGACCTGCTGAGTTTTCCCAGCACTTTCTGTTTTAGTTTCTGAGGTGTAATATTTGTTTTGTTGATGTAATGCTGGATAAAGTTGTTGTATAGATGTTCCATTTGGCCCAACAAGTCCACACCAACTCTCTGAAGAGCACCCTACCCAGATTATACTCCTACCCTATAATCCTGCATTTCCCCATGGTTAATCCACCTAACCTACATATCTCTGGATAATTTAGCATGGCCAATCCACCCAACCTGCATATCTTTGGGAGGAAACTGGAGCACCTGGAGGAACCCACACAGACACAGGGAGAATGTGCAAATTCCACGCAAGCAGTTGCCCAAGGCTGGAATTGAACACAGGTCCCCTGGCGCTGTGAGGCAGAAGTGCTAACCACTGAGCCATGGTGATTTGGGAAATGCTGCAGGCCAAGGGCATCTTGCTATTGCATTTCTAAAATGGAAGTGCCACAAAGGAATGGAAGGACAATGTTGTGGGCGGAGACATTCCTTTCAACTGAAGTGGAATCTCACCGTGACCTCCCTCTTGCTTTAAGTAAAAACCGAAAGAACTGCAGATACTGTAAATCAGGAACAAAAACAAAGTTGCTGGAAAAGCTCAGCAGGTTTGGCAGCATCTGTGAAGGAAAAAACAGAGTTAACATTTCGGGTCCAGTGACCCTTCCTCAGAACTCTGTTTTTTTCTGTCGTAGACGCTGCCTGACCTGCTGAGCTTTTCCAGCAACTTTGTTTTTTTTTCTCCCTCTGTTCGGTTTCAAATCATGCATGTGGTCTCCTTGTTCTCCCAAGGTGGCTGTTGGGTTGTCAGAGATAGTGTTAGGCCCACTTATTGTAAGATTATGAAGGACACAGCGCACAAAGCCATGAACAAGGAGACAATATGGGTATACACTACAGAGATTCCCTGATTAATCTGCAGGGGGAAAATATCAAATATGCGTATTCCCCGCAACAATCCACTGACGAAAGGAATGAATGTGATCATTAGAGGTCTTAAACAGGGTTAAGTGAGTGTATTAAAAGGACTAGGGAATTTATTTAGCTCTGTAAGAAGGATTCATTTATATAGTTCATTCATTTGTGTGTGTTGAGAAGGTTGCTGAACTAAACTATACACAGCTAAAATGCTGATGTGGCAGAGTCACAGACTGTACAGTGCATATGTGGCTTAACCAATTGCAACCTCCAAAATCTTACTAGCAGCTTAAATGCCAAGTCACTTCTGTACAGTTCTGAGCTGCACAACATGACACAGTAGACAAAGCTGGCCTCACAAGGCTGTAAGATTAATAACAATAATAAAAAACAAACAGGTTCTGAAGGAGAGATTACAGAGGTATCTAGGATATTGGGGTGGTAGATAAGACTAGAGGTACCAGGCACCCTGTCTCTCAGGAAGGTATTGTTGATTAATGTAAGTTCAAACAGATCATGTTGGAATTCAAGTAATGTACTACCTAAGTGCTTCTCAATGTATAAATGTCTGATGATTTCTTGGCTGGGCAGAGTTCAACTTCAGAACCTTTCTGACGTAGAGCTCTCCCAATGCGTTGGCAAAATATGAAACCCGCACCTGAGACTCCTGAGATTGTTTTGTACAATAATCTACCACAACAAACCTAAGCAGGAAAATTTCTCCTTTAGGAATCTCTGATGCCTTGCCCTGGTGTCACCATGGTTTTCATTAAAGTCCTCTGACCTCACGTGATGATTTGGTAGCAAGGATTTGTATACAGAAGGAATAGGCCCTGTTTCTAAGCAGCTATCCTGTTGTCCTATCTTGGAGTCTTAAAGACAGTGCAAGTTGTTGACTGTTGGAGAATAAACGCATCACGCCAACATTGTGGCATTGATCAAGATGAATTTGTTGGTCTGGGTGTAAGACAATGCTGTGGACTGAGTTGCAGCGCTTCTGATTGTGGTTATAGTCCCTGAGGGTAAGTAGCCGAGTGAATGCGGTGAATGACATTATGAATCATCAGGAAGCTCACTATCCTGGCGAACACATGTGGCTTTGCCCATTGGCATCCTGGTCTTCCCTCTTCAGGGAAAAGAGGATGATGAAGTCGTCTCTACCCCAGTACAGCTTCTTTAACATATTCTAGATGCTTCTACAAATGGCAAAGTGTAACGGGTTGCCAATGCCATCAGCTCTTTTTTTTCTATTCATTTGTGAGATGTGAGCGTCGCTGGCTGACCAGCGTTTATTGCACTTCCCTAGTTGCCCCTTGAGAAGGTGGTGGTGAGCTGCTTTCTTGAACTGCTGCAGTCCTCCTGTTGTAGTTTGACCACCAATGCCATTAGGGAGGGAATTCCAGGATTTTGACCCAGCGATAGTGAAGGAACGGCAGTACATTTCCAAGTCAGGATGGTGAGTGACTTGGAGGGGAACTTGGGGTTGGTGGTGTTTCCATTTGTCTGCTGCCCTTGTCCTTCTAGATGGAAGTGGTTGTGGGTTTGAAAGGCAATGTCTGAGGTTCTTTGGTTAATTTCTGCAGTGTATCTTGTAGATAGTACACACTGCTGCAATTAGTGTCGATGGTGGAGGAAGTGGTTGTCAGGAAGGATCCCATTGAATGGAAAAGAAGGACTATGATGATCTTCACAGACATTGAAAGTGCCATATCTAATTTGAGGCTCCAGACCTTCACAAAGTTTGGGGCCACAGCTCCATCTCTAACTCCTATGGGAAGTGAAATCCTCTGAGGCATTTTCTCTGGTATGTCCCAAGATAGGAATGATGCTGCCAGAAGTTACAGGCCTTTCTAAACAGAGTTCTCCTTCTCCCTTCGGTCAGATGTTTCCCTTCTGTTCATTCCTTTGCAAGTCCTACTCAGGTTTCAGCACTAGTTACACTACTGCTACAGTCCCTGTACCTATGCAAACCTGTTTAATTTTTTGCCGTTCTGATATCAGCAAAACGTTCCGCAATTCCTCCAACAGAATACCGAAGTGTTTCCACCAACATTGTTTGATCACAAGGAAGCTAAAAGCTACAACTTGTGGAGAAGTCCTTTAAAAAGTCTCAGAATAAGAACCACCCCTCGCTTCCTTACACACGTTTCAGGAGTGAAAAAGGAGAACATTGCTCACGTATTCTTTGACCAGCTTCAGTATTCTGGCATATGTCAGTTCGTGTTAACATTCAGTGACGGCAGACACGTGTTAGGTTGCTCCCTGTGGACTCATGCCATGCCAATCACACAGGAAGTGGTTAGCGGCATCTCTGATGCTACAAATCTGCAGGTAGTTGGCTTCCCAGAAGAACAAACTGCTCATCATACCGTGAACATGATATGATGGACCCGTACTCGAGGGCAAGCATGCCGTGCAAGTCCTTATAATTATAAAAGGAGGTTCTCCACAAACAATATATTTTAGGCTTTTTTTTGCTGAAAGAAAGCTCTCCTGTTGCTCATTGAATTGATTCTTCTAATTTTCTGTGGCCAGCTGATTTGAATATTTATTCATAATCATTTGTCAGCTTTGGCCTCGTGCAAGAAGCAAGTTGAATAGAGAGAAAACAAATTAATTGCCTAAGACTTTTTCCAATGGAGAATGGAGGTTAGCCAGCTCATCAAAACCATTGAAGTTTAGCCATTGCTGGAAGTGTAACAACGGGTAGGAGCCAGTTTGTGAACAACAAAGCTCCATAAACAACTGAGCCAAGAGACTTGATCATTTCTTTTTTAAGCCTGGTTGAGGGCTGCCACAGTGCTGAGAAAACATGGGTTACTCATTTTGGAATTCCATCCTCATGGTTTGAAATGGTTTTAGAAAGGGCAAAAGCACTCTCTGAAAATGGCTGCATCAATCACTTGACCACATAGGATAGCAAAGTTTCATGAAACCAATCTGAAATAAAACTGTTTATACTGAAACTAACACTTTATTAAAAGGTAATGAAGCTGGTCAGCTCAGTCAAGTGCGAAAGGCCTTCATTTCCTATTTTGATTTATAATTTTATGGGAATTTTCACATTTTGGAGATAGAAAATTGCGTGCAATTTCGCAAACCTAAGAAAAGACTTCCACTGACCAAACAAGGAATTACTTCAGGCAGAAGTAGGGGCAGAAGAAATGAATCAAAGGATATGGGGAGAAAGCAGGAACAAGGTAATGAGATGACAAGGTATAGAGCTGGATGAACACAGCAGGCCAAGCAACATCAGAGGAACAGGAAAGCTGACGTTTCGGGTCTGGACCCTTCTTCAAGGTACTGAGTTGGATGAAGGGCCATGATCATAATGAATGGCAGAGCAGACCCTAAGAGCCAAACGGCCTACGCCTATATTCTATATTTCTCTGTTTCTATGAATTTTTAACTGCTGATCTGGAACCAGCCAAAAAAAATTGCTTTTTATGCTTTTTGAGATAGAAAAGTGTCCAATCACTCATGAACAAGAAACCTTCAAACTTCAAAAATACAAAGGAAACTAAAATATTCACCACTGCTGATGATTCAAGACACCAGTTAAACAACCATAGTCTCGGGTTAAAATCTTATGCTTCAAGGACACTGTAAGGGCTTTCAGTTTTGTTTTGTGCTGGACTATCCCTTTTTAACCTTGTACCTGTGTGTGTATATATGTTTAACATCATATCATAGTTTTTTTTTCTTGTGGTTAGCAGAAAATAAAATTGTTCTTTGTTTTACTCAAGAAAATCTTCTAATTGGCTCTCTATTATGTCAGCAGAAGTTAGTGAGACACGCTTGTAACCGGCGAGCAGTATACCCTCCTACTAAAAGGTACTTTGTTGAGGTTAATTGGAGAGGATAGCTGATCTGCTCCTCCTCACAAATGTACAAAACAAGAACTGAAATTGACCATTTAGCCTCTTGAACCTGCTCAGTCATTCAAAAGGATCACAGCCGATTTATTTATGTTTTGGATTTCCACATTCCCATTTACCTCTGATATTCTCTGAGTTAACAAAAATCTAAACATATGAGAGTCCATCTGCCTGTATGTGTGTTTCTTGTGTTTAAAGCCAATGTTGCTGCATGCAAATTGAGATAGGTGCCTGCAGTATCTCTGGGCTGTGGGTGTCTGCACACACAGCGTGCCTATAGCTGCTTGTTCCTTATTTCTAAATAAAGCTCTTCAACTCCTTAAGTACAGTAATGCTCCATTATTTACATCTATACATAATAGGTTATCAAATACAGGTCTTAGTGTTTTGTCTAAGACCTCCCTCTACTTGCTCATTCTAGACTAGTATGCTCTCTCTTCATAATGTCAGAGCCATACGACCAGTTACTTCACATTGATTTTCATGGCTTACATTGCACCCCAAGTCTATTCTGAAATTAAGTTCCCTAAAGCCAAAATCATATCATTTTCGTGCATTGTGAGGTAAAGCGTGAGTCGGCACTGAATCCTGGGGTACACCATTTTTAGTCTTCATCTAATTCAACTATACCTCCTTACCCAAGTTCTATGCCCTATTTCTGTGACCAATTTACCACACTTCTTTTGTTTATTTGATCAAGGATGTGAGCATAACTGGCAAAGCCAGAATTTATTACCCATCCTGAATTGTCCTTGAGAAGTTAATTGTGGGCCTTCTTTGTGAGCCCGATATTTAGTGTGGTGTAGGTATTTCCACAGTGATGTTAGATTGGGAGGTTCAAGACATTGACTCATTGACCACAATGAAGAAACAGCTATATACTTCCAAATCAGGATGGTATGCAACTTGGAGATTCTCTTGCACTTGTGTCTATTGCCTGTTCCAATCTAAGCGATATAGGTCATGAGGTTGGAAAGCAAACAACAATGCAACCTTAGTGCAATCAAGGTTTAAGATTGTAGTGCAGCTCCAATGAGTTGATTTGTCTTGGCTATCATCAAGAAGTCAGTTTCATAAAGGTGAAAAAAAAACTGTGCGTGTTAAGGTTGAATTTAGTTTTATGGCTTCATCTGCATTCTATTTAATACACTGTAGTGTTGGAATTTCAACCTGTTAATTTTTGCATTGCAAGTTTTTTTAATCATATTTCTTCCAGCTGTTACTTCATTCTTGCAAACAAAGAGTGCAGAATGTGAATTCCTTTGAGGATTCTAAAGCATTCTGAAAGTATTTGACTGTACCTCACATATTATGCATGCAGTCATATTGGGCCCAGGATTTGGACCAGACAGACCGTCCTGGGCACTTAGAATGCATCAATCAGACATTAAATAGAGGGTTATATGCTGCATCATTTTTAACCAGAGTTTCCGTTTTAAACTCATTGTACGTTTGTTTACTAATTCCCTCACCTCCCAACTTTGCCAAAAGCTGACTTTTTAAAGCTTTCTGAAGGCTGAAACAAAATTTGCCTCTGTCTGCAGCCACTGACCTGTAAGTTACTTCATTGCTCCAAATATCAGCTGGTAGCCAAATTTTCAATATTTTTCATTAGATTAGCTGCTTTCCAAAAACCATCTGTGCTGGGAGCTTGCATTGAGTATTCAAATAAGCTACTGCCACTAAATAATTTGCATGACTCATTGTGTTACAGAGTGCTGGAGAAGTGTCATATTGGACCTGAAATTTAACCTCTCGGCAGAATCTCATGGGGTCTAAGTGGCATGGGCTATGGCAAGATTTGTGGCAGAATCAGATGAGACATGTGGTGAAGCCCAACTCAACTTTGGGAGAGGGGCGCTCGCGCTATCTTTTGTGCATTTCACAATTGCTATAGTGAGATTCTTCCTCGGCAGTGGTGAGATGTCCATTGACATTGATTATTGCTTTTAAAAACACATTTTTAACAGCCTAACTCAGCTCATTAATACTCAGCCTCCCATCTTCCCAAACTTGCCAAAAAAGCTCAAAGTCGGGAAAGTTTGACAATGAAACCAAAGCAGGATTTGGTGGATTCAGCTTTCCAAATGACCTCCAATTTGGAAACTGGGCAATAACATCGCAGGACTCACTCTGTGGGCACTGGTCGCACAGACCCCTCATCTACAGACATTGGCACACGTTGGGTGCCAGTCTGTAAAAACCTTCATGGCACAGAGCATCATAGAGTCATAAAGCACGGAAACAGACCCTTTGGTCCAACCAGTTCATGCCGAACATAATCCCAAACTAAACAAGTCCCATCTTCCTGCTACTGGCCCATATCCCTCCATACCTTTTCTATTCATGTACTTATCCTAATGTGTTTTAAACATGGTAATTGTACCCACTTCCAACACTTCATCAGGAAGTTTGTTTCACGAGCGAACCACCCTCTGTTCAAAAAAATTGCCCATCGTGTCTTTTTTAAATTTCTCTCCTCTCAACTTAAAAATGTGCCCCCTAGTCTTGAAATCCTCCATCCTAGGGAAAAGACAACTACCATTAATCCTATCTATACCCCTCATGATTTTATTAACTTCTATGATGTCACCTCTCAACCTCCTACCCTCTAGTGAAAGAAGTCCCAGCCTCTCCAGCCTTTCTTTATAACTCAAACCTTTCATAACCTGGCAACTTCCTAGTAAATCTCTTCTGAGCCTTTCCAGCTTAAATATACCCATCCTATAATTGGGCAACCAGAAAATTACACTCTGTACTTCAATGTTACACCTTGGGTTGCACAGGCAACTATCATTATAATGTTGCAGCAAAGACACTACACACTTAGATCATGGACTAGACCAGGCTACCTCTCTGGGCTCTTGACTTGTTCATTCTGAGCTTACCTGGCTGATCAGTGCGTCCCTGCCTTGTATTGTCTTACCTTGTGTTTTTGCTTTGCCCCTTTGCTAGAGATGCCCGACTCATTTTACTGCTGCCTTGCGAAGCCATTTAGTGCAGACACGATGTTCAAAAAGCATTAGGTTCAGCCATTTATCTCTCTCCCCACAGGTGCTACCAGACCTGTTGAGTTTCTCCTGCACTTTCTGTTTTTATTTCAGTTGCCCTAAGTTAGCTTTGAGCTTGTAGACAATTAAAGGTTTTGACAGATGCAGAATTGGGTCCCTAATAATTCTTTGGTTAAATCCTAATTTATTTTTTACCCATGTGTCAATTTTGTCTAGATTTTTGGAGGGTTTCTTCCTGCAAGGCCAAATGAGTTCTCTCACTGAATCTAACCAAACTTGCCTCATTAACCACCCAACCTACCCCTTTGGCACCCCTCCTGTCTTGATATTAGTTCTATTTGTCAATCATGTACCTGGAAAAACTCACCACTGCCAGGATGTTTGGGCTGGAACACCATCCTGGCACCAGTGCCATCTTTAAAAGGTTGGTGTATGTCTGGATAGGTGCTGTTAAACCAGAGAAGACCTGCATGCTTCCTGATATTTGCCCCAGACATGGCAGTCAGAGGATAATTAGTACCTTGCATTACAGGCAGGGACTGGGAAGTCCTCATGAGTTGTATGCTGCAGAGGAAGACTGGCAGAGAAAACCACAACACCAGACCATGCCAGCCTGGTCTGAGGTTGCTGTCTGGGCCAGTGCAGTCTCAACCATCTGGAGGAATGCCCAGCTCCGTAGGAAGAAGAGCAAGTATCACCATCTTCTCACTGATACCTCACACTCACCTTATCGCTGCTGCTGCACCCACTACCCACCAAAGCTCATGCTCTACCGCTTCACTATTACCTCCAGCGTCTTCCCTCACTCACTGTCACCGACCCCCACCACCACCCCCCCAACACCCCTGACACCCACTAACCCTGCATGCCCTTTATGTTGCCCACTCATTCAGTTGGGACAACTCCCCATCTGCACCAAAAGTAACAGGTATGCCAGTCACTTTCATCTTCCTTAGTACATTCATTCCAAGAGGAAAACAGAACAGTATAGGGTAGAAATGTTAGTGGCAGGGTGCTCAGAATTCAGCTCCTCATTGCTTATGAGAAGAGGACCCTGCCTCTGACCGACCATGTCTAATCCCCTGACTAAGAGTCACTTGTTAACACTGATTTCTCTTCACAGATGCTGCCAGGCCTGCTGAGCTTTTGTAACAACTTCTGTTTTTGATCCTGGACTGGTATTGGAAGCTGACGTTAACCTACTGCGCCAGGGCATCTGAGGAAAGGGGCCTTGATTGAAGATCGCTAACAACTGTGGCAAGCCTCGTGACTTTCAACCTGTAATAAATGGCACAGCCATATAGCAGTACTGTGATTCTGGTATCCCCAGCCGAGGCAAAATACTCAACATGGCAAGGCAAGGGAAGGGAGGGATTCTGTGAGTATCCAGCTAGGTTCAAAGGGAGTGGGTTCTAAGAGAGGAAGCAAGCATCCTGGCGATGCAGCCTCAACCAGTCCATGACCTGGATGCATGTCTCTCCTGGTGCTCAGATGCTTTCTGCAGCATTACAATAGTTGCCACTGCACCCTGAGAGGCAGCTTTGGACTGCCGGAGCATACTGCCAATGGAATGGAGACATGCCAAGAGAGTTCTTAGAGGCTGACAATGTTGGATGCCAATGTCCATGGTGCATGTGGTTGGTGCATGTGGAATGTGCCCTGAGATGCTGTAGGGTGGTGGCCAAGATGGTAGCTTTTCTCAGCCAGTGGTGAGCTGAAGTTCCCAGGTGCTCAGCATTCAGTTTGCTCCACAAGCAATAATCCCCTTGATAGACAACTCTTCGCTGCCTGGTCTGAATCTCTCCTCGATATCTCAAACCTGGGTATAAGATGCAACATGTTGCTTCCAATGACAAGACACGCCTCGTTAGACTCCTCACATGTTTGTTCCACATGGCCCAAATCATTTAAGCTTCAATAAGATTCTGCCCTAGAACTTTGAATTGTCAAGTGCTGGATGCAAGATGGATTTGAATTTTTACGTTTGCAGAATTCTGACACCACCTTTGGCAAGGACCATGCTCTAGCTCCAACTTGCCAGGATACATATTATTTGTACTTTTGAGTTGAGCTTTCAAGATGAGACATACAAGATTCTTAGAGGTCCTGACAGGGTGGCTGTGGAAACCTTATTTTTGTGGGAGAGTCTAGGGCCCAATATAACTATCTCAAAATAAGGGGTTGCACATTTAAGACAGAGATGTGGAGGAATCCTTTCTCTCGGAGAGGTGTTAATCTTTACCACAGAGGGCTGCTGAGGGTGGATTGTTTAATATATTTTAATTTGAGATAAATAGATTTTTAATCAGTCAGGAAATGAGGGGTTAAAAGGAAAAGGCAGAAAAGTGAATTTGAGGATTACAAGATCAAACATGATCTCATTGAATGTTGGAGTAGACCCGATGGGCAGAATAGCCTAATTATGCTCTGACGACTTCTGAAGGTGATATACATCTGGAAGGCTTCCAACATTAATTGTTATTTTACATGTACAATGTTATTATTCCTTGATTTTTTTTGATATTGTTATTCTGCTGTTTATTGTATAAAACGCTGCTTCCTTTTACTTTTTATACTTTGGGTCTTTAATATTTTTGCATATTTTTGTTTTGCTTCAACAAGTAAACAAAGCTCCATTCTCAAGACGCAGATTCTGTGCAGACGCTGGAACTTCAGGGATGGGATTATACATTTCATTAGCAGTGGGTTTGACTGCTCTATCCCCTGCTGTTGGTATTCTATGCTCAGTGAGGGGAGATCCGTCCCAGTCAGAAAATGCAACGGTTTTAGTTATGTGAGCTGGTGTTGGGCATGACGTATGGACAAACTTATTTCTGCGCTTCCTGGAATCTATCGGAGTCACTGCCACTAAGTATAGCCCCTTCCTAAAGCCTACCCCAATCTCTCAAATTTGTTCCCCTCATTGGGACCTGTTAATTTGGCCCAGAAACACTCTGCACTCATCTGCCAGTTGCACTCCGTGGTTTAGCAGCTCTGTGTGATATCCCAGCTGTGGTTTCATCACCCCATGGTGCTGCTGGGACTACAGAACAGCTCTCTAAAGCTCAAGAGAGGAGCATAAGCTCTAGCTCCAACCAGTGAAATTACTGCAGATAAATTGTCAGAAACACGAGTGGCTTCCCCACCAAAATGTTAGCTGAGTGGGGACAGGTGGGGAACCTCCGGTAAATCCTTCCCAAGTAGCTGGTAGTACTTGAACTCAGTTAATGCATCTGGAATATGAAGCTAGTCCCAGTAACGGGCACTGTAATACTACCAATAATCATTGACAAAAGCTCATCTAGGTCCTTAATGTCCTCTCGGGAAAGAAAATCTGCTATCTTTAGCCAATCTGTTCTACAAGTGACTCCAGACCCACAGCAATGTGATAGATTCTTAACTGTCCTCAGAAATGGTTGAGCAAACTATTCATTTGAAGGGACGAGTGGCCAAAGAGAGCCTTGGCAGCAGGACACTTTTCCCATGAAAGAAAAGACACAACAAAAAGAAATCACTGAATCTACGTGACAGCGGCAGTGTACCTTAAAAGGTTATCAGGTAGTCAATGAGCGGTGATATATTAATGCAGGTTTTGAAAATGCAGGCAAGGCACTGTGCGTTTGTGATTACCATTATCTTACTTCTGGTCTTTGCAGTTTCGGGTTTAGCCCTTACTGTAAATTCCTGAATATTGGAATGTATTTAACTGAATTGATTTCATCATTGCTTTAGAATCAAGTACCAAAGTGCTTAGTGACTGAGATTACAAAACATCAGTAACACAGCACATGAGAGATATACTTCCAGATGGACTAGAATTTTATGCCAATTTAACATTGCTAAGTTAATACTACATAATGATAAATTCAGACAAGTTTAAATGCCATTGTGTATGGCCCATCGGAAATTGGGTATAGAGCTCTGAATCAGCCTTTACTGGTAAAGTAGAGCTATAGGAAGAGATAAAATATCTACTCCATCATCTGAATGCAAGTTGAAATTTGGTCTTAAGAGATGAGGAGAAAATAGTTGGAATATTGTACATTGTGCTACCAGAATCCCAAGAATGTTCCCAAACTGATTGCAGGCTTCATTCGAATTATTGACTACAGCTCAGTTAAAAGGATTCCACGGGAGATATAGACCCAATTTATACGGAGCATCAAAAAGTAACAATAAAGCTCAGCATGGATTTGAAAGGTGGAATGAACGCATCTGATGTAATCTGACAGCTTGCTCTTACAGTTTCTGAATAATTCAATGACATGTTTGGCAGCAACAGCACATTGCCCAGATGCAGGCAGGTGGTGTATGACAGACGGAGGCAGCATATCAGAGTTCAATTTACTGCCGCAAACACCAGCCAACGAGCAGTGGCAGAATACAGAGAATATGCCAAGCTGTGTTACAGCGATATGAGCAGCTCATTTGTCAAAATGGTAAGAAGGATATACATCATAGAGTGAAAAACATCACAGCTTGAAGCTTTGTTTATTGAAACATGAACAACAGTTGGAAGAGTGTTGAAGGACACCTGTCCAGAATTTGGATACTTTCTCACCACGTTCCATTTTTTTATAACTCTTTTTATGGTTATTTTATAATGCAGGAATGGATCTGCAGTGCTGGATATATTGATCTCCATAGCTATGAGTTCAAATATTTACAATGATGGAAGATGGGAAATGAATTTGAGAACATTTCAAGCAGGAGGGAAGGAACCACATGAATGGAGCCCTCGGGATTTACAGCTGTCACCTTCTAATGTGGAGATTTGCTTATAACTAGAGACAGATCTTTGCAAATCAGCAAACACGCTGATGGGCTCTGTGGGTTTTTCAAGTGTTCACTACAGCCGAGGCATGTGGCATTCAGTTCTGATGCCATTATATTGGTTGTTTACACCAACATTCTTCTTCTAGTAATGTGAGGAATAAACAATTCTTGACATAAGTACAACATATGCCATTTTGTTGATGTTGTAGGGTTGCTGCTGGCATCAAAGCTGGCACCACCTGTGACATTGTAATCTGAAAGGGCGAAAGAAGGAACTTGCATTTATGACTTCTGGAAATCACAAGGCACTTTGCCAACAATTGAGCCGTTTTGAAGTGCAGACAGTGTTGTAGCAAAGCACAACAGCAAAAATGTACAAAGCAAATTCCCACAAACAGGAAATAAATGACCACATTGTCTGGTTAGTGAGGTTGACAACTATAGAGGATAATGACCAGGACATGAAGAAAATTCTCTTTCTCTTTAAAGGTGCAATGGGCTTTTTTTCTCTTGTCCCATTGAATAAAGTTGACAGAAACTTACTTTAATATCTCACCCCAAATACAACATCATCAACAGTACAGACTCCCTTCATGCTCCACTGAAGTACAAATTGTACAAATTACATGCGCAGATCTCTGGACTGTAGCTTGAACCCGTATCACCTTCAGTCTCAAAGGTGAGAGTGCTATCACTGAACACCTAAATAATTCCAGGATAGGTGACTTATGCAGAGCCAATCACCACTTTATATCCACCACATACATAATGGGATGTTCTCATAGAATCCCTACAGTGTGGAAACAGGCCCTTCAGCTCAACAGGTCCACACCACCTCTCCGAAGAGCATCCCACCCAGACCCATTCCCCTAACTCTGCATTTCCGACGTCCAACACACCTAACCTAAACATCCCTGAACACTACAGGCAATTTAGCATGGCCAATCCACCTATCCTGCACATCTTTGGACTGTGGGAGGAAACTGGAGCACCTGGAAACCCAGGGAGACGTGGGGAGAATGTGCAAACTCCACACAGACAGTTGCCCAAGACCGGAATTGAACCCTGGTCCCCAGCACTGTGAGCTAGTAATGCTAACCACTGAGCCACTGTGCCATTTTATAATGATGAAAGTGATAGCTCTCAGAATAAACGTGATAATTAGTGCAGAATCTCAGTTGATATTTTAATTTATTGAACCGGGGCAGAAGAAAATATGACTGGCTTGATTTTAAAACTCACTCTAATTGCTCTTATCTAAACATAAGCTATGGGGAAAAGACAGGACAATGACAATAGGTGCATTGTTGTTGCCGAAAGCCATGGGCTGAATCACCACTTTCTTTATTGTAACTATTCTATGATTCACTAAGGATGCAGAAATTACCAGTATGTTCTACAGAATCAGTTTGTTGTAAAAGGGAGCTAAGTATATTGATGATATAGTGCAGTTGATGTAGTTTAGATGGACTTCAGTGAGGCTTTTGATAGGGTCCCAAATGGAAGACAGGTAAGACCCCATGGGATCCAAGGCAAGTTGGCAAACTGGATCCAAAATTGACTTGCAAATAGGAGGCAAAGGGTGATAGTGGACAGTTGTTTTTGTAATTGGAAGCCTAAGACTGGCAGTGTACCACAGGGATCAGTGCTGGGTCCCTTGCTGTTTGTTATGTACATTAATGACTTGGGTGTGAAGGTAGAAAATATAATTAGTAAATTTGTAGAGGGCATGAAAATTGGTGCTGTTGCTGATAGTAAGGAGGATGGTCTCAGGCTACAGTCTGATATTGGGTAAAAGTAAATTGGGTAAAGCAATGGTAGATGGAATTTAATGCCGATAAGTGTAAGCCGATACATTTTGGGAGATCTAATTAGGGAAGGAGATACACTTTGAATGATAAGCCTCTAGGAAGAACTGAGGCAGAAAGGGACTATGGTGTACAAATCCATAGATCCCTGAATGAGTCCGAACAGGTGGACAGGATGGTGAAAAAGGCTTACGGGTTGCTTGCTTTCATCAGTTGGGGCGTAGAAAATAGGAGTGAGGAAGTAGTTTCACAACTTTATAAAGTGTTGGTTAGGTCACAGGTGGCATTCTATGTGCAGTTCTGGTTTCCACTCTTTTGCAAGGATGTGACTGCAGGGTAGAGGGTGCAGAGTAAGCTCATTAGGATGTTGCCTAGGATGAACATTCTCAGTTATGAAAAGAGACTCGATAACATTTGATATCTCAATAGGGTTTGTTTTCCTCAGAGCAGGCGAGGCTGAGGGGTATCTGATTAAGGTATACAAAATTATGAGAGACATAGACAAAGTAGATTGTGAGAATCTTTTCCCTAAGGCAGTCATGTCTAAGACCAGAGGGCATACGCTTAGGTTGGGATTAAGTGGTTTAGAGGAGACCTGAAGGAAAAAATATTTAACAAGAGGATAGTAGATATATGAAACATGCTGCCTAAGAGAGTGTTAGGGGCAGGTATTCTTGCAACATTTAAAAAAGCATCTGGATGAGCACTTAAAAAGTGAGGATGTAGCAGACTATGGACAATTTGCAGGTAAGTGGGATTAATGCAATTTGGCGTTTGTTAGTTGATATCGACATAGAGGGCCAGAAGGCCTGTTTCTATGGTGTATGACTCTATGACTCAATGAATAATACGTGTCAGTGGTTCCACATCTTAAGAATGAATACACTTGTGAAATGTAGTAATTGAAACGCAACAAAACGGCCATGACCTTCTTGAAAGGGAAAGCACGTTCAAGGGGCTGAATGGGCTACTTCCGCTCTTAATTTGTATGTTTGTGGGTTAAAAAAGCAATAAAATTGACCAATATATCCTGCACTGATAACATGTTCATGAGGAATATAAATTCCTATGGGAACTCCAGAAGAGACATGAAAAAAGTTATCCAATTTCTGTTAAATGAGATAACATGTGTTAGAAATTAACAAGAATTCTGTTCCCTTGCAAAGAGAAATTAGACATAATTTGCATGAATAACAAAGTGCAGAAGGAGAAGCAGCTGACATCTGTCAATTATCCCAGCAGGAGGAAGAGCCTGTGGTGGTACCAGGATCCCATTCAGGTGATGTGACAGGTGAAGAAGATATGGGAGGTTCTACATGATAAGGTGATTTGTACAGCATTAGTGTTAGTCTTCAAAATTGTGGCACAACACACTTCATCTTGGCCAAAGCAGTTAAGAAAAGGCCTTTTAAGAAAGTCGTTCCACTTTTTTCTTTTTTCTTTGCATGGATGGAAGCAGCAGGCTAGAAATGGATGCAATGCCAATATGTTTTCTAGTAGGGACAGTGAGCAGAAATGTGCTCACACCATCATTCCCTCTTTAATTTGCACTCACCAGATGGGATCACTTGTGATTGAAACAGCACTGTTAGACAAGTGGATAATATGTGTTGCACAATGCACAATCCAGACAGAGGAAGAGCTAAAGGAGCTAGAGAGGGATATTGTTGAACAGTGGGTGAGGAAATGCCAGTCCATGGCTGACGATCATTCAGATGCTGATCACACGGTGCTGGCACAAGAAGGCTCTTGGAAGGGGATTAAAGACATCTAAAGGCATTGCACAATGTAGCAGATGGCTGAGAGGTGGCAGAGTTCAATACCATACCATTCAGTAGTATCCGTCAGAGCTTTCAAGAACGTAGAGCCAGCTGCAGGAAATGGCAGCTGTAGGAACCAGACGCTTGGAAGTATAACTGCTTTAGAAAGAGGAGTAGACTGTTCAGTACCTCTAACCCCTTTGATTATGTCACAGCTTAAGCACCATCAATGCCATATGATCAACTTTGATTCATATCCTTCAATAACCATCAAAAATTAACTTGACTCTTGAAAGATTCATCTGCAAGGTCTGCAGCCCCATAGGCTAAAGATCCTTATTTTTATTATTTTTTTCTAAAAGGCTACCTATTTAAGCAAGTCATCAGTTTCAATTATGCAGGCATAGCTGTGAGCATTAAGTTATTTCTGGTGAAAAGGAGAGAATGATATTTGTCAACGCTGAGATTTTAAGGGGATTATTTAGCGAGGTTTTGCAGGTGATACTAGCTTTGCTCAGTAAGCAAAGCTTTCAATACAGCCACGAACTAACTGAGGTCACTGATGAAAAGCCTTTGAAGGCTAAAGATCACATTGAAGAGATTTGTGGTTTTCTGAGACCAATAAGTTCAATCTTAAGACATTGCTGCAGGTCTTCCTCAGGCAACTCTGTGGTCCTCTTTCTTTAAACTCTTTGATCAAACATCTCCCCACTTCACAGGTTCAGAATTGACATTGTTCCCTGATGTATCTGCAGTGCTCAAATTCATTGATAACCCTTCCAGCAGTGCAAGGACATATGCCAACTTGCAATAGGAGAACAAGATCTGTATTTGACTTGAGACCTTCCAGCCATTGACAAGGCTTACGTCAGGGATGTTTTGAAACGCATCAGTTACTTGGAGGGATGCAATTACAACAATTCTGACGAGACCTGACACCATCCAGGACTGAGCAGTTAATTTCATCAGCAGTCCTGTCACTGGACTTAATGTCTATGCTTCTCATCATCAGGTCACACTGCATTTGTTATATTTTATGAAATATGTTTATGATGTGAATTGGATTTCTTTTTGTTGAGAGCATAAAGTTACACTTGACTAATAAAGATTTCCTGCAGTTGTGGGTTCTCATGGGACATTTGCTTTTAAAGATGAATAGAAGATTTCAAAGGGTTGTACCTTTAAATTACAGTTATTCCAGTTATTACAATATGATCAGGTATGGCTGGTTCTTTCTTTGCTTAGATTACCTGACCGCTTTCTCCCTGCAGTAGCCTGGAAACTTACTTTGCCTCCCCTTCAGGAAGTTCAGCCCTATTCTCAGGAATTTCCAATTCTCAACCCTTCTGAGACAGCAGATGAGATGACTGGATCAAGGAAGCCTTGAACTATCTATGCAGCTGATCATTCCCTTCGGCAACTAGGTGCCTGTGGCAATTCAATTGAAATGTAAATATGAGCACTGTTGTAGAATTCATTCCCCCTATCACCGGTTGTCCTCTTCAAAGATGTTAAAAGCCAAATGAGACACTTTGTCTCTAAGAAGGTATATAATATTTTATCCTTGAATTTGGAAGGTTGCAGTAAATGCTAATGGATGAATGAAACATGACAGCTCCTTTCAAATTAAGGACTGACTCGCAGAAGCTTGTACTTGCAATGCCACACTAATTTAATGATAGCACAGCAAACTCCCTTTCATTTGAAATATTAGTGTAGGTTGTCACTAAGGGTCATTATACCATATGGCTCCAAGCAGTCATGGAAAACCAGCAACACTTTATCATAGAAATTGTGTTCGCCTTTGTAATAAATCAGTAGTGAATGTAGGAATTAACACATTTTCCACATACAGCCAGCCCTCCTGCTCAATAGTCATGGAATTATTGGCAGTGTATCTTATTGTGGGACCCCAAGAAGGTCCGACACACAACCAAGAGCCAGATAGCACTAGATCCCTTAATATGATGGAGCGACAGTGAGTATTTCATATCTCTCATACATTTGTAGTTGGTACAGTTCCACAAACCTTTCAGCATTGTCACTTTCAAGAAACTGTAGATGTGTGTCTCCTCCAGAGTTACATAGCCTGAAATTTTATCCACTGTCATTAGAGTAACCTTCATAGTATCATGCTGCCATCACCTATCTCCATATCATTCTGGTGTTGACCTATTTTCTGCAGCCCATGAGCATTTTCTCCCCTGGCTGGTATCACCCACACTGATCTGTTCTGAGGAAGGGTTACTCGATCCGAAATGTTAACTCTGATTTCTTTTCACAGATGCTGCCAGACAAGCATTTGGTACAGTTCCACAAAACTTCTAACCTTTTCCAGCAATTTCTGCTTTTGTATCACTCAAATTGATCTAAAGATCAACATGTGCAAAAGACTTCTTTTTTAATCTCATCTCCTTCTGCCACCACTTGCCTGAGATCTACCTTGGGAAGTTCTAGAGTACCTTTGGTTGCTGCAGACATTTAAGTCTGTCCTACCTACCATATTACACAGAAACTAGTGGCTGAATCTTACTCTTTTTGACCAGGTGTCAAGTGTGTGTGTTCGCTGAAGTGTTGTTTATCACCAGGCCCAGTGAAATTTCTCGCCATATCTTACCAAACTTGCATCATTAACTACCTACCCCACTCCTATAACGTCTCTCATATTTGATTCTATCCCCTACTTACCACACGCCCATTCTCAGAAAACTTACCACTCAGCAGATATCTGTGGAAAGACCAGCAAGACTTATGCCAGTGCTATTTATCTGTGCCCCTGGATGAGTGTTGGCAGTTTGGTGTTGCCCTCACTGGCAATGTAACAGAACAATGGATATAAAGCCATGCTGCTCATGGTACATAGCCAGCATGGCTAATACTCTCTCACACACATAATCCCATTCTCTCACCCTGGTCACTGTTTAATGACCAGGTCACACTGTCCTTAATCACATCCTGTCCAAACAATCTCTCAAAGTCATCGCTATTCTATTCTCAGATAAAAGATATAACAAGGTATAGAGCTGGATGAACACAGCAGGCCAAGTAGCATCAGAGGAGCAGGAAGGCTGACGTTTCGGGCCTAGACCCTTCTTCAAAAATCTATTCTATTCCTGCTATTCTATTCTCAATGTCCATTGGGGTCCCACAGCTTATCATTGTCCAGTTAGAGTACATCACATGTAGACAAGCAAATGGGAAATACTAGCCTGGAGGCTTTACTTACAGTCAGGGAAAGCAAACACAAAGCAAATTGCGTGGAGGTTACATTTTGCCCCCACAATGCAAATCATAATGACAAATGACCATTCTACAGTCCGTGACTGCCTGCTGCACCTGGCTGTCATCTACTGGATTCAGGTGTCAATCACTCACTGTCTGTCTTGTTGTGAACTTTGTCATGGAAAAGGAGAGTTTTTCCCCATTAATGCCCCCCTTCTCCCATTTTCCCAGTTTCTTGGCATCCAGCACATCACCTCGTAGAATGCTCCAATTGCGTAGAACACAGCCTGCCAGGATGGTGCAGCACACTCTGTCCAGACTATACTGGAGACCACCCCCAGACTGTGCCTGTGACTGACAGTATTGGACTTCCTTGACCAATACTGCCACCACCCCTGAATGATTGGACTGATGATGAGCCCCCACCCACTTTCTAACTTGTCCACTTGTTATAAATCTGCAGTGTGTTTGCCGTGCAGGCAACTGGCACTTGCTGTAGATTCGAGACTGACATTCTGGTGTGTCATAAGGGAAGACTGACACTCCAAACCCCAGCCCAAAAAGATCTCTGCTGCTTGTCTGTAGAAGAGCATGTCTGTACAACAGTTCTGGCTTTTTCTGAAGTGCCAATGTGCTGACAGGCAAGGCAAGGCATGGCAAGGCAAGGAATGCCAAGGTAAGACGAGGCATGGTAAGGCATGACAAGGCAAGGAAAAGCATGGCAAGACAAGGCCCTGCAAAGTAAGGAAAGGCAAGGTAGTCATGCTGTGGATATGGAGGCAGACTCTAAATGAATGAGCACTAAGACAGTAGGTGAGCAGCCCCGTGACAGAACTTAATCCAATCCGTTAGCTGAGTGCCTTTCTGAACACCATGTGTCCTTGTAGCACTGTTTTAGTGCCAGTTGCTGATCCACCCTTCAATGTGAGTCTGTGCTTTCCAAGCATCCTGCAAGTGGATTGGAGAGGTGCCATGAGGGTCCTGAGGAGATGGCAGAAGTCAGATGCCAATGTCCATGTGGCTGGTGCCCTGAAATGCTGTTTGGTGCTGAGCAAAATGGAGGTTGCTCCCAGGCAGCAGCAAGCTGAAGTCAGCAGCTACTCACTCAGACTGACCATGCAAAGAATTCTGAGTCTAGCTTTGGCGCATTTAAGAGAGGAAGTTAAATATTAATGAGATAAATTGTGCCATTCATATGGTGTTTAACAAGCAATAACCCCCCTCAATTGATAACTTGCTGCTTCCCAGTGAGAAATTTGTCACCAGTAGATGCATAAAAGATGCAGTGAATTGCTTTTGATGTTGTGAAAGGTCTTACCAATTTCATAATTCTGCCACAAAGCTCACTGTATCCCGGGTCATCCAGGCCCCTATAATATTCACTGAGTGTATTTTAAACATGGCTGGTGCAATGCAATTTTTGGGAGGTTATAGATCACAAAGAGGGAAATATTCATTAGAAGCCTGTTGTGGGAATTTCAACTGGAGTCACCCTCAAACACAGTGGTCGTGTGAATCCATTGCTACCACACTTGCTGTGTTCAGGAGAATAAAGTACTTACAGGAAAAATGGTTTGGAGAGTACAAGCAAAGAATAGAGAGCAATAAATTAATCAAGCCTGGCAGAGAAGTGTGACAGCAGTAGCAGGTTATGAAAAGAAAAGTGCCCTTTACTATTAAGGCCACTGCGGAAGTAGTCCACAGCAGAAACAGATACCTCCAACTGAGCGTAGGAGTTCTCAAGCACTTACAATGACCAGTCAATTGTAACAGCAAATTTCTGGCTCCAGGTCAGAAAAAAAACAGCACAAAATGGCTAGCTTTCTTTCTCCATTCCTTAAAGATCATTTTGCGTCTGTGACAAAGATATTCAAGTGATCCGTGGACTGTTTTATATAGCCATGAGTGAATTGATCATGGTTTTAATCACAGAGAGTTGGAGGGCTTGCTGTTCTATATGAATAACATTGTACATTTGAATTGCATGATCTCACTGTTCTATAAAAGCCAATGACCGATAGCTATGATTATTGTCTTATGTAGAACTGAAAAAAAATTGCAACATAAATACAGGTCATCTGGCTCAACGAGTCAATGTTGAGCCTTGTAACACTCTGCTTCCCTAGAACTATTAGTTTATCTTTCAATTCTTTCTCCTTCGTATATTTATCTAATTTTCTTTTAAGTGTATCTCTGTTATTCACCTCGACTATTCCATGTGGAACCAAGTACCATTCCGCATTCTAACTAGCTTCAGGGTAAAGAGGTTTCTCCTGAATTACTCATTGAATTTGCTATCAACTGTATTGTATTTACAATTGTTAATTGCGTAAATTTACAAGTGAAAACATCTTTCTGCTAATGCTGTCATATTCCTTCATAATTTTAAAGATCTCGTTACTTCTCGATTTCTTTTTATTTGAGAAAACAGCTTCAATCTGGTTAGGATTTCCTGATAGTTATAACCGTTGCAATTCTGCTACTGGCTGTGTGAATCCTTATTGCATCTGCTCTAGTGCCCCCGTTGGCTATGTACAACTTAATTTGAACGGAATGTATTTAAATGGTAGGATTGCACGGTTAGAAATAATGCAGACTTGCTGCGTAATGTATATTCAATCTCAGTGACATTTAGATGTCAGAGATATTGGAGGATGCTCTTTGTTGTACTGAGTTTTGGTGTTTTGGTTATTGTGAACAGCTGCACCACGTGTTTCAAAATTCCTCTTAATTTCTTCTTCTTCAGTTCTGTACCCAAAGGAAGATCTAACCCACAGCACCGTGACCTCTATCAAGTTAGGGCAAAGAGGCAGTACCTGGGCACAATCCAGCAGGAATGGGGATCAAATCCCCTGATATGGACACCAAACTGATTCACACCGTGTCATCCAGCCAACTGAGCAAACTGATCCCCCAGAAAGAGTCTGAGTTGCAGTAGCAACATGCACTTTTACATGTTTGTTGTAAATTGATGTTGCAAATCACTGAAATAGAGGGGAATTCAGTCCCCATATTACTCTAGAGACTCTTGCCGTCTAAAAGTACTGAAACAAAATAGGAAATCTGTCTTGTGATTTGAGATAAATGTATAAACACTTATATAATTCTGTCAGATTTATCCAATTAACTTATACATGAACTTTGTGGATAGTGATGGTAGAGACTTCAACTTTCTTTCTATCACATGACCATCTAGGAATCTTTAATGTTCCTACCATCAATCATCCATTTACTCAGAAAGATAGAAAACAGAAGTAGGAGTAGCTAGCCGTCCCTTTGAGCCCACTCTGCTATTCAATGTGAAAATGACTGATCATTCAACCAGAACCTTGTTTGTACTTTCTCCCCATGCTCTTTGATCCCTTTGGCTGTAGAAACAATATCCACACCTTCTTGAAAATATTAAATGTTTTGGCCTCAACTGCTTTCTGTGGCAAAGATTTCCACAGGCTCACCGCTCTCTGGGTGAAGAAATTTCTCCTTATCTTGGTCCTAAATGGTCTATCCAGTATCATTAGACCATGACCCCTGATTCTGGACTCCCTGGTCATTGGGAACATCCTCCCTGCATTTACTCTGTTTGATCCTGCAAGAATTTTATAGGTAGGTAATTAAATTAAATATTACAAAAGGAAAATGTTCGAACCGGGGAGGTTGGAGAGCCTGTTGCCTTCTTTGTGGCAATGCTTCAGCCATTCAGAGTCAACTTTCCAACCTATCTGCCACCCTTTTCCCTGTGATTTAAATTGTGATCATTTGAAGTTTGACATTCTTGTGTTTGACCTGATAAATGTCAGGCAAAGCAACCTTTCAGCAAAATTCAAGTTCTTTACCACCAAGCATCTGTTTATATCATTTATGTTAAATGTTGCTCGTCAAGTTCTGGGTTTTAATTCTTTGAATGACCCAGAAATTATCATAAAATGGAAGGCAATGTTCATGGAGGTTTGCTTTTAGCAGCCTTAGTGCAGAAGATTGCATGGTTTCTGAGCAGTGGCGTGACAAAAGGGAGATGTCCTAGGGTTCCACAGAATGGATGGACTTGCTGTGCATCTTAAATCTAAGAACCACAAGACAGTTACAGCACAGAAAGAGCATGTACCTCTCTCTACACACCAACTCAGCTTATTGCACTCACCCACTCTCTTCTCTGAAGCCCTGCAGGTACTTGGCATTCAGAAACTTATACAATTCTGTTTTGAAAGCCCTGATTGCATCTGACTTCACTGCACTCTTAGGTAATACATTCCAAATCCCAACAATTCACTGCCTTAAGATGGTTCTCTGAATTTTGCCATGTTTTTGTTTGCCATTCAGCTTAAAATGGCATTATGGATTATTTTGCCTTTGGGGACAATATCTCCTCGCCTACTCAGTGTAGACCCCTCATGATTTTAGGCACTTCTGTCAAATCTCATCTCATAGAACATAGAACAATACAGCGCAGAACAGGCCCTTCGGCCCTCGATGTTGCGCCGATCTGTGAACTAATCTAAGCCCACCCCCTACACTATCCCATCATCATCCATATGCTTATCCAAGGACTGTTTAAATGCCCCTAATGTGGCTGAATTAACTACATTGGCAGGCAGGGCATTCCACGCCCTTACCACTCTCTGAGTAAAGAACCTACCTCTGACATCTGTCTTAAATCTATCACCCCTCAATTTGCAGCTATGCCCCCTCGTACTAGCCGACGTCATCATCCTAGGAAAAAGACTTTCACTGTCCACCCTATCTAATCCTCTGATCATTTTGTATGTCTCTATTAAATCCCCTCTTAGCCTTCTTCTCTCCAATGAGAACAGACCCAAGTCCCTCAGCCTTTCCTCATAAGACCTTCGCTCCAGACCAGGCAACATCCTGGTAAATCTCCTCTGCACCTTTTCCAATGCTTCCACATCCTTCCTGTAATGGGGCGACCAGAACTGTACGCAATATTCCAAGTGAGGCCGCACTAGCATTTTGTACAGTTGCAGCATGACATCACTGCTCTGGAACTCAATCCCTCTACCAATGAAACCCAACACACCGTATGCCTTCTTAACAGCACTATCAACCTGGGTGGCAACTTTCAGGGATCTATGTACCTGGACACCAAGATCCCTCTGCATATCCACACTACCAAGAATCTTTCCATTGACCCAGTATTCCGCCTTCCTATTATTCTTCCCAAAGTGAATCACCTCACATTTATCTGTATTGAACTCCATTTGCCACCTTTCAGCCCAATTCTGCAGTTAATCCAAGTCTCCCTGCAACCTGCAACATTCTTCCACACTGTCCACCACTCCACCGACTTTAGTGTCATCTGCAAACTTACTAACCCATCCACCTATGTCTGCGTCCAAGTCATTTATAAAAATGACAAACAGCAGTGGTCCCAAAACAGATCCTTGTGGCACACCACTAGTAACCGGTCTCCAGGCTGAATATTTTCCATCAACCACCACTCTTTGCCTTCTTTCAGAAAGCCAGTTTCTAATCCAAACTGCTAAATCTCCCTCAATCCCATGCCTCTGCATTTTCTCCAATAGCCTACCATGTGGAACCTTATCAAAGGCTTTACTGAAGTCCATGTACAACACGTCAACTGCCCTACCCTCATCCACATGCTTGGTCACCTTCTCAAAAAACTCAATGAGGTTTGTGAGTCACGACCTGCCCTTGACGAATCCATGTTGACTATCTCCAATCAAATTGTTGCTTGCTAGATGATTATAAATCCTATCTCTTATAATCCTTTCCAAAACTTTTCCTACAACAGATGTAAGGCTCACTGGTCTATAATTACCTGGGTCATCTCTACTGCCCTTCTTGAACAAGGCCACAACATTTGCAATCCTCCAGTCATCTGGTACTAAACCTGTAGCCAATGACGACTCAAAGATCAAGGTCAAAGGGTCCGCCATCTCCTCCCTAGCTTCCCAGAGAATCCTCGGAAAAATCCCATCTACCTTCACATCTTCTAGGATTGATAACACCGCCTCCTTACTAACCTCAATCCTTTCAAGTCTAATAGCCCGTATCTCAGTCTTCTCCTCTACAATATTCTCCTTTTCCCGAGTGAAACAGATGAGAAATATTTGTTTAGCACCTCTCCGATCTCCACAGGGTCCACACACAACTTCCCACTTCTGTCTTTGACTGGCCCTATTCTTACCCTAGTCATCCTTTTATTCCCCACATACCTATAGAAAGCTTTAGGGTTCTCCTTAATTCTACCTGCTAATGACTGCTCATGTCCCCTCCTTGCTCTTCTTAACTCTGTCTTTAAATCCTTCCTAGCTAATCTGTAACTCTCCATCGCCTCATCTGAACCATCTCGTCTCGATGTCACATAAGCCTCCCTCTTCCGCTTAACAAGAGATACAATTTCTTTTGTAAACCAAGGTTCCCTTACCTTATCACTTCCTCCCTGCCTGACAGGGACATACCTCTCCTCTCCAACCTTCACCAAACCTCTCCGCATAAATTGAGCTCCCTTATCCCTTGTTTTACAGCACGGTGGCTCAGTGGTTAGCACTGCAGCCTCTCAGCCACAGGGACCGGGTTTAATTCCACCCTCGGGCAACTGCCTGTGTGGAGTTTGTACAGTCTCCCTGTGTCTGCGTGGGTTTCCTCCGGGTGCTCCAGTTTCCTCCCACTGTCCAAAGATGTGCAGGTTAGATGGATTGGCCATGGTGTCCAGGGGCGTGTAAGCTAGGTAGATTAGACATTGGAAATGATGGGTCACAGGATAGGGGATTGGGCCTGGGTGGGATGCTCTTTGGAGGGGCAGTGTGGACTAGTTGGGCTGAATGGCCTGTTTCCACACTGTAGGGATTCTATGATTTCTATGAACCGTTTTTGACCACATTTTCTGTGCCGTCTTTAAATCCTTCACACTGACTCAGTATGTGGATGGACCTACTGGAGAAGGTGCAAAACTTGACCACCTCTTGGGAAATAAGGCAGGGCAGGTGACTGAGGTGTCAGTGGGAGGGCACTTTGGGGCCAGCAACCATAACTCTATTAGTTTAAAATAGTAATCATAAAGGTTAGACCGGATCTAAAAGTTAAAGTTCTAAATTGGACGAAGGCCAATTTGGATGGTATTAGGCAAGAACTTTCAAAAGTTGATTGGGACAGATATTTGCAGGTAAAAGGACAGTTGGAAAATGGGAATCCTTCAAAAATGAGATAATGAGAGTCCAGGGACAGTACGTCCCTGTTGGGGTGAAGGCAAGGCTGTAGGTTTTAAGGAATGTTGAATGACTAGAGAAATTGAGGCTTTGGTGAAGAAAAAGAAGGAAACAAATGTCAGGTATAGACAGCAGAGAACAAGTGAATCCTTAGAAGAGTATAAAGGCAGTACGAGTATACTTAGGATGGAACTCAGTAGGGCAAAACGGGACATGTGATAGCTTTGGCAAATATGGTTAAGGAGAATCTGAAGGGATTTTATAAATGCATTAAGGACTAAAGGGTAACAAGGTTGCCCATGTGTGGAACCACAGGAGATGCGGGGGGGGTACTAAATGAGTATTTTGCTTTAGTGTTTACTGTGCAGAGGATATGGGAGATATAGAACATGGGGAAATAAATAGTGACATCTTGAAAAATGTCTATTTTACAGAAGAGGAGGTGTTGGACTTCTTATGATGCATAAAGGTGGATAAATCCCCAGGACTGGATCAGGTATATTCTAGAACACTATGGGAAGCTAGGGAAGTGATTGCTGGGCCCCTTGTTGAGATATTTGTATCATCGATAGCAACAGGTGTGGTGCCGGAAGACAGGAGGTTGGCTAATGTGGTGCAACTATTTAAGAAAGGTGGTAAGGAAAATCCAGGTAATTATAGACTGGTGAGCCTCACATTGGTGGTGGGCAAGTTGTTGGACGGAATCCTGTGGGACAAGATTTGCATGTATTTGGAAAGGCAAGGACTGATTTGGGATAGTCAACATGGCTTTGTTCATGGGAAATCATGTCCCACTAACTTGATTTAATTTTTTGAAGAAGAAATGAAGAGGACTGATAAGGGCAGAGCATTGGACATGTTCAGCCAGGCGCTCGTCATGGTAGACTGGTTAGCAAGGTTAGATCACATGGAATACAGGGAGAACTAGCCATCTGGATACAGAACAGGCTCACAGGTAGAACACAGAGAGTGGTGATGGAGAGTTGCTTTTCAGACTGGAGGCCAGTGACCAGTGGTGTGCCACAAAGATCGGTGCTGTGCCCACTGGTTTTCATCACTTATATAAATGAATCGGATGTGAACATAGGAGGTATGGTTAGTAAGTTTTCAGGTAACACCAAAATTGGGGGTGTAGTGGACGACAAAGAAGGTTACCTCAGAGTATAATGGGACCTTGATCAGGTGGGCGGCACAGTGGCTAGCACTGCTGCCTCACAGTTCTAGGGGCCTGGGTTCTATTCCAGCCTCAGGTGATCATCTGTGTGGAGTTTGCACATTCACCCCATGTCTGCATGGGTTTCCTCCCACAATCCAAAGATGTGCTGGCTAGGTAGATTGGCCAAGTTAAAAATTGCCCATAGTGTTCAGGGATGTGGAGTTTAGGTGGGTTATAGGGGTATGTGTCAGTGTGGACTTGATCAGCCAAAGGGCCTGTCCCCACACTGTAGGGATTCTATGATAAATGGGCCAAGGAGTGGCAGATGGAGTTTAATTTAGATAAGTGTGAGGTCCTACATTTTGGAAAGTTAAAACAGGGCAGGACTTATACACTTTAGGCTGAGGTCCTGGGGAGTGTTGCTGAACAAAGAGACCTTGGAGTACAGGTTCATAGTTATTTGAAAGTGGAGTCGCAGGTAGGTAGGATAGTGAAGTAGGTGTTTGGTACGCTTGCCTTTATTTGTCTGTGCATTGAGTATAGGAGTTGGGGCATCATATAAAGGACATTGGTTAGGCCATTTCTGGAATACAGTGTGCAATTCTGTTCTCCCTGCTCTAGGAAGGATGTTGCGAAACCTGAAAGGGCTCAGAAAAAATTTACAAGAATGTTGCCAGGGTTGGAGGGTTTGAGCTACAAGGAGAGGCTGAACAGGCTGGGGCTATTTTCCCTGGAGTGTCGGATCCTGAGGGATGACATTATAGAGGTTTGTAAAATTATGAGGGGCATGGATAGGGTGAATAGACAAGGTCTTTTCCCTGGGCCCGGGGAGACTTTGGGGCATAGGTTGAAGGTGAGATAGGAAAGATTTAAAAGGCAACTTTTTCATGCAGATCATGGTGCGTTTATGGAATTAGCTGCCAGAGGAAGTGGTGGGCAGTCATTCAATTACAATTTTTAAAAGGCACCTGGATGGGTATATGAATAGGAAGGCTTTAGAGGAATATGGGCCAAATGCTGGCAAATGGGACTAGCTTAATTTAGGATATCTGGTTGACATGGACAAATTGGACCAAAGGTTCTGTTTCTGTGCTGTACATCTCTATGACTCAATGACCTTTGTGAAAGTAATGCCCAAACATAGGCACAATGCTAAAGTTGAGGCAGAATCAGAGCTTTATAAAGTCAAATGGTTTCTTCCGTGCATTTATATTCCAGCCAGATTGAAAATATTTCAAATGTGCATGCATTGTAGCCAGATAAATAGATCTCATGTTTCTTTATAGTATTAAACAATCATTGATTTGGAATTCCACCCATGAACAAGTTAAGAATTATCTAATACTCTTATTTCCAGCTCTGTAGTCGCCTATATTTCTTTTTTCTGATAGAAGTTTTGATTTTAGATTTTCAAAAATTCATCTCAAACCATTTCAGAAATTTGTGTCCAATGCTTTCAAATAACTTGAAAAAACATGGTGTAATATCATTTTTGCAACTGAATGAACAGAGCTAAAGTAACTATTGCTTCAGAGTTTAAACATAAACAAGTGAAATTGAAGATATGTAACCATCACCCAATCTTTTTCAGTTTCTCACCCACAGACCCGACCTATATCAAGAGAGCTAATCCAATTACTGAAAGCACTTTCATGTTTTAAAAATATATTTGTACATGGGATGTGGGTATCATTTGCATTTATTTCCCACTCAAACTGGCCTTGAGAAAGTGGTGTTGAGCTGCCACCTTGAAATGTTACAGTCCATGGAACATTTGTGCACACACAAAGAAAGCGAGTTCCAGGATTTTGACCCAATGACTCTGAAGGAACAATGACATTCTTCCAAGTCAAGATTGTCCGTTTCAATTGTCCTTTTTTTCCTCAGTAACTGAAAGTTACAATGTCCCAAAAAGTGTTTTAAAATACATTCAAAATTACATATTTCACAAAATACACTGGGAGAAAGCTCTTGTTGCATGGCCTAGGGACTTCCCCAATAATGGGTGTGAAGTGCTTATCAATTTCCAAGACAGAACAGCAAGCTGCTTTTGTCTTAACCTTTCCAAAAATCATTGAATCCCTACAGTGTGGAAGCAGGCCATTTGGCCCATCAAGTCCACACAAACCCTCCAAAGAATATCTCACTCAGACCCAGCCCTTTCCCCGTTGCCCTACATTTCCCATGGCTAACCTACCTGGCCTGTAAAGCCTGGAAACTATGGGCAATTTTGCACGGCCAATCCACCTAACCTGCACATGTTTGGGCTATGGGAGGAGACTGGAGAACCTGGAGGAAACCCACCCAGACCGAGGGAGAATGTGCAAACTCCATACAGTCACCCGAGGGCAGAATTGAACCTAAGCGCTTAGCCAACGTGCCGCCCCTGTTAGTGCATCAACTCAATTTTATATCGGACCTTTGAAAAAAAATATGATTGCACTTCGCTGCAAACGCACCAGCATTTAAATACCAGTGAAATAAAGATCAACCAGTCCTGAAAGATGGCAGTTTTCTTTCCCGCCATTCTACAGTTCCGTTCCATAGATCAGCACTGGAACCTGTACAGTTAAGTGTTAATTAGAGTTTTATACTTGGAACAGATCAAAGAACAATACACTACAGGAACAGGTTGACACATTTTGCCGTTCCATACGAAAACTGTCATCACTTGCAAGATCAGTATCCCTCTATTCCCTTCCTATTCATGTTTTCGTCCAGATGTTCCTTGAAAGCTGCTATTATGTCTGCTTCCACCACCTCCTCTGGCAATGGGTTCCAGGCATTCACCACCCTTTGTGTGAAAAATGTGCCTCATGCATCTCTTTTAAACCTCCTCCCTCACACGTTGAACTTGTGTGCCCTAGTAACTGACCTCTCCACCCTGGGAAAAAGTCTCATACTTTCTACTCTATCCAAGCCATTCGCAATCTTATAAACTTCTATCAGGCCACCCCTCAACCTCCTGCGTTCCTGTGAAAACGAAGCCAGTCTATCCAACCTTTTTTCATCACTAAAATTCCCCATACCAAGCGACATCCTGGTAAAACTTTTCCGTAACCTCTCCAAAGCATCCATATCCTTCTGGTAGTATGGTGACCCAGAACTATACACAATATTTCAAGTGTGGCCTAACTAAAGTTCCACGAAGCTGCAACATAACTTGTCTATTCTTACATCAATGCCTTTTCCAATGAAGGCAAGCATGCCATAGGCCTTTTTTTACTACTTTACCTACCTGTGCTGCCACCTTTCGTGATCTGTGGACCTGCACACTCAGATCCTTCTGCATATCAATACTCCTAAGGGTTCTGCCAATCACTGTATAATTGCCACCTGTACTTAACCTTCCAAAATGTATTACCTCACATTTGTCCAGATTAAAGTCCATCTGCCATTTTTCTGTCCATGCCTCTGAATGATGTATGTCCTGCTGTATCCTCTGACAAGCCTCCTCACTACCCGCAGCTCCACCAATCTTTGTGTCATCTTCAAACTCACTAATTAGACCAGCTACGTTTTCCTCCAAATTATTTATGTAGATCACAAACAGCAGAGGTCCCAGCAGTGATCCCTGTGGAACACGGCTAGTCACAGGCCTCCATTCTGAAAAGCATCCTTCCACCACTACCCTATGTCTCCTATGACTAAGCCAGTTCTGTATCCATCATACCAGTTCACCCCAATACCACATGACTTCACCTTTTGTACCAGTCTGCTATGAGAAACCTTGTCAAAAACTTTACTAAAGTCCATGCAGGCAACAGCAACTGCTTTTTCCTCATCAATCAATAGCCACTGAACATTTGTGAAAAGGTCTATGCCATAGTTACAACAGATGACATGGAGCCTGTAGGGTGTAAGTTAAGAGATCCTTTTGTTACTATCTTCCGTATAAAGTAATATTCAATAAAATCTGCTGCTGTTCACACGTAAGAGTGTGGATAGTGTATTGCCTACAAAAAATGTAAATCTGCAACTTAACATGACTGTGATCAAGAATGTACAAACACTATACAATATGTTTGCACAAGTGTTCTTACAGCAAGTAGCATCTACCTTAGTGTTATTGCTGACTATATGAAGACAGGCCATCACAGCCATTGCCAGAGCTCTCTGGAATGGTTGGTGATGTCTTGGCCAGTGCAGCTCGATAGACAAAGCTGTGTCTTGTATGCTCTGGCATAACTTCTTTCATGCAGAACCGCAAAAAAAAAATGCAGAACATGCTGAGGATTGAAATGCTTCCAGTAAGAGTTAATCAGGCTTTTAAATCCCACAATGCTACCATCAGGAGTTTGCTGGCACAGGCTGTGGAATGGCTGAGCATCTACCAACGGAACATCTGCTCTAATGAGGTATGTGTGACCTCTTTTTTGGCTGATGTAGAGGTACCAGCAGAACAACAGCATGGAACCTCTTTCAGGCAGTCTGGCCTGCTTGACATCTTTTCACAC
This sequence comes from Ginglymostoma cirratum, assembly GCA_024137785.1. NCBI lineage: Eukaryota > Metazoa > Chordata > Chondrichthyes > Orectolobiformes > Ginglymostomatidae > Ginglymostoma > Ginglymostoma cirratum. The sequence goes on from JAHRHZ010000043.1 coordinate 28,981,528, forward strand.
AGCTCCGTGTTCCTCCAAGCACATCAGCACAGGTAATCCCTGTTGGTAAACCGTGTGGTGTCAATAAAAAAGCTGGGAACAAAAGTAAATTAAAGACAGCTGGTACAAAGACTCACGGAAGCCCAAGTGCCAGCAGAGAGAGAAAAAATAAATTTGAAAATTCACGATAGGCCTTTTAAAAATCTTGAGAATCTACCCGGTGGAACCTGCAGCACCAAAACTTCCTCACACCGAGTTTCCATGGATCTACTATAACACTAAATGCAGCATGCCTGTTAATTGGGGCACAGAGCTAGCCAGTTTGTCTTACTACACCAACAAACGTAGCACGCACCTGCTTCGGATGGACATTTCATACATACATCTGCATGAGATCCCAACTGGTAAATTCAACTTGATCCAAAACCAATGGGAATCTGGTGACAGTGGCTCTCAGGAGATCTGCAACACTCATTGTTTCACTTGTGTTGTGAACTGACATAATGAGCATGAGAATGAATCCGAGCTGAGAAGAAGTGAAACTGAAATCATCCTCCGACACTTCCGCCATCTGCAGTCAGACCCCACCACCAAAGACATCTTTCCCTCCCCACCCTTATCTGCCTTCCGGAGGGACCACTCCCTCCGCGACTCCCTTGTC
>JAHRHZ010000043.1:28998207-29110021 GCA_024137785.1 Ginglymostoma cirratum
CCTTCATCAGAAAATTTTCTGATGAAGGGTTTAGGCCCGAAACGTCAAGTTTTCCTGCTCCTATGATGCTGCTTGACCTGCTGTGTTCATCCAGCCCCATGCTTGATTCTGGGTAGGTAAGCAAAATGATGAAGTTTTCAGCTAAATGAGGCCAATTAGGAAAAAGAAACAACCTGGGGTATTTGGGATACAAAGTATGAATTAACTCAATGAAGTTAGTACATTTGAATTTTTTTTCAGAACATTGCTCATAATTTAAAACGAAATACTTGATCTTCATTTAATTTTAGGGCCTTTGGGCCTGATATTCTCTCTCATGTCTTCTACTCTGGATTTCTGCAGCTTGTTCGAATTACATAAGAAGCCAAAGATCTGGTTTCTAAGCCACCCTTGACTTTCATGTCTAGGCATTGGTCAGTTGTATTATCCATCAAGCTGCCCTTCTAAGCGTGATGTTTGCTTTCAGCTGTCACAGTGTGAAACTATGCTGACTATATTTCCTCTCTCTCAAAATCTTTAATCGATATGGTACACAAGAAACATTATCTTGGAGAAAAGCACAAAAAGAAAAGTTAGAGATTTGAACAGGAGACCAATGACTTTTGATGTCCAGGTGGGCTTATTGCTATCAGCATTCTAATTAGTAACAGAAAACTCAATAACTCTGGAGTTCGTAGCCCAGGAGTGTTGGAAATCTATAACTTTCGACTGCATCAAATCCAAATACCTGGAACATGTAAGTTCTGTGGACTAGACCTCTTGTGTGCTGAACTTAGTAAGCACATCTTAATAGGAACATCTTAATATAAATTATTCAAGATTTCGTCTTTCAGTTAGATATTTGAAACTCCCAAATTATGAGAAGCTGTCATCATGGGTCTCTGTTGGGCAGAAAACGTGAAGATTTATTTAAAGTAACAAGCTCAAGCATCTAATTACTCTTCTCACACTGACAATGGTGGAGAACTTAGAAATCACTCCCTCGGACCACCAGCCCCACAGTTAATGAACTACTCTGCAACCTGGTTGTACCACATTGGCCAATTATATCGGTGCCTCTGAGCTGTTCCAGCAGTTCAAATATGTAAACTGAAAGTATGATACAAATGTCAAGATTGCCTTGCTCTGTGATGAGGTCGTTAACCACAGTTAGGATGTTACAACTAATCTCAGTACCAGAGCTTCGGGAGAAAAACAACAGCCAGAAGCCTTGTTTCTGAGCATTATCCAGAAACTGCGGCCAGAAAGTACATGTGCAGATTATCAAGTAAAGTTGAGATTGACTGATCTTTCATGTTTACATTTGATTGAACAGCCTCCTGATGATTATAGTCTGGCTAACTTGGGTTTTTTGTTTTGGGACTGCATTCTAATTTATGCCAATTTTCTACATAGTCTTATTTGGTATTTACAGCACAGAAACAGGCTACATGGCCCCATAGATCCATGTGGTTCTTATGCTTCTTATAAGCTTCCTCCCTGCTTTCTCAACATATATATTAATTCATTTCTCCCTTACAATATTAGCTTCCCCTGAAATGCTTCAATGTTGGTCACTACAACTACTCCCTGTGCTAGCAGGTTACATTGTCTAGCCATTCTTTGGAAAAAAGACATTTCTCCTGAATTCCCTATCCGACTTATTACTGACTATGATATTTTTCCTGATCGGACGTTAAGGAGTGATCTTATAGAGGTTTATAACATTGAGTGGCATGGATAGGGTGAATAGCCAAGGTCTTTTTCCGAGGGTAGGGGAGTCCAAAAGTAGAGGGCATTGGTTTAAGGTGAGAGGGGAAAGATATAAAAGGGACATGAGGGTAACATTTTCACGCAGAGGGTGGTGCATGTGTGAAGCAAGCTACCAGAGGAAGTGATGGAGGCTGGTACAATTACAACATTTAAAAGGCATCTGGATGGGTACATGAATAGGAAAGGTTTAGAGGGATATGGGCCAAATGCTGGCAAAAGGGACTAGATTAATTTATGATATCTAGTTGGCGTGGATGAGTTGAACCGAAGGGCCTGTTTTCGTGCAGTATAACTCTATGACTCTATAATATTCTTAAGGGCTCTGGTCATTCTTGCAACGAGAAACATTGCAATGGATTTTATCAAAACAAATCCGTTTGCAATGGGGAGGGCAGCAGTGGACCAGGAAGCCACTTTTAATAGAAGTGGGATTTGGTGTGGTTTTCTAACTCAGTCACTGCAGTAGCAAGCTAATTCCAGCCTTCCTGACCAATCAGAGAGTGTGGGCAGGACGACACGTCAAATATACCAAGAGGACTGTTTCCCCTTAAATCTACCCACAACTTGGGTCAGAACGGCTAAACTACAAATGGATTCCTGTGACTTCAGCAATAACAAGATTGATAGGAGATGAGATCTGGGGATGCTGCCTCAGATCTCGAATTCAGACTTGGTGCTCCTGCTGTGGTATTGAGGAACTGAAATGATGGTGATGTGGCCAAAGTCAGAAATTACACGACACTGGTTTATAGTCCAACTGGTTTATTTGACAACGCAAGTTTTCGGAGCCTCAGCCCTTCTTCAGGTGTAATGTGGCCAAAGACAGGAGACAGTACATTATGGCTTAAACCAAGCAGATATAGATGGAGGTGGCTGAAGGAGTGACCAGCAAGTATGGACTTGCTGAAACGTGGAGCTGAGACACAATATATTTTCAGGTACAAAAAACAGAAGTTGCTGGAAAAGCTCAGCAGGTCTGGCAGCATCTGTCAAGAAAAATCAGAATTAACATTTCGGGTCCAGTGACCCTTTCTCAGAGCTTTCAGGTAAGCAGTCAAGAGACTAATTCTCAGTCTGTGCTGCCTGTACTGAAGGTCTTGCCTCCTTCAAACTGGACCATACTGTCCATCCCATCTGCCCTGCAGTGTGGTATGTGAGACAAGGCAACTGGTGTCGCACACTGTCTTGATTTGTTAATGTTGCGAGAAAGTATGTCATTTTTATCTTCTTGTTGTGGGGTGGGGATCCTGAGGGGACGGGTTTGGGGAGAGGGAGTTGGAGGAGGTTTCAGAGGCAAGGGGAGGGCTTTTTAGACCTTCTCCTTTGTTCTTCATCCATACCTGCAATTTCCCCTCAGGCTAGGCATTTGGGGCCCCCGTCCCACCAAGGCAGTGGATAGATCACTATGGTTTCCCAGTTGAGAAACTAGCCATCTTTCTCACCTGCCAGGAAGGCAAGCAATCAGAAGGTGGAGAGTTGAAGTTCTTAAGTGGCCGTCAATTAACAACTTTAATAGCCTTAACTGTTGGGGTGACATGTAAACGATGGGTTTCTCTTCAGACCCAACTCACTCCAGGATTTTCCCATCTCAGCTCCTCTCTTGGTATGTCCAGGAAGGGGAAAACAATGCCCAATGTCTGAGATTCCATTATCATCACATCTTATAGAAACAGGAGTAGGCCATTGAGCCCCGCAAGCCTGTTTTGCCATTGGCACAGATCATGGCTGATCTGTGGTCTAACTCCATATACCTACCTTTGGGCCATACCCATTAATATCTTTACATAACAATCCTAAATTTGAAATATAATCACCGTTCCTTCACTGCAGCTCCTTTCCTTACAGGCTTCAGGGGGCACATATACCTGAAGGATTGCAGTATTGTGAGTCTACCTAAACCAAATGCAACAGTTCAGAATGTAGTTCACCACCAACTTCTCAATGGCAATTAGGAAGGAGCAATAAAGGCTGTCTAAGCTAAGAATGCTCGCATCCTGTGAAAGAAGCAAACAAAACTCCTGATGCTTTGATTGATTTGATTAATTTTATTGTCATGTGCACTGAAATACAGTGACAAGCTTTGTTTATGAGCAGTACAGGCAGATTACAGCAAGCAAAGGTTGTACAGATCAAAAAGACATAGTGGCATACAGGTTACATTGCAGGTTACTTTATTTGAGGCTAGAGTCCATCCAATAGTCTGATAATGGCCGGAAAAAAACAGTTCCTGAACCTGCGTGTGACATGAAAGTGATGGGTTGCGCATGTGTTCAGGCTTCCATACGTTCTGCCTGATGGAAGAGGTTGTAGGAGGTCATGACCAGGGTGTGATGGGTCTTTGTTGATGTCGGCCGCCGTTACGCGGCAGCAAGCCATGTAAATAGAGTCCATTGATGGAAGGTTGGCTTCCGTGATGGTCTGGGTTGTGCACACCACCCTCTGTAGTTTCTTACAGTCCAGGGCAGAGCAGTTGCCGTACCAGGCCGTTATGCACCCGGACAGTATGCTTTCAATGGTGCTTCTGTTGAAGGTGGTGAAGGACCTTATGGACGTGCCAAATTTCCTGAGCCGCCTGAGGAAGAAGAGGCGTTGTTCTGCCTTCTTGACTGTCGTATTTACATGGGAAATCCAGGACAGGTCATCGGTTATCCTCACTCGAAAGAATTTGATGTTCTCCACCTTTCCAACCTCAGTTCCGTTGATATAGATGGGGGTGTGTCCTGTTCCTTCCTACCTGAACTCAATGATCAGTTCTTTAGTTTTGTCAACCTTGAGAGACAGACTGTTTTCATTTTATCACGTCACCAGGCCCTCTATCTCCTTTCTGTATTTTGATTTGTCATTGTTAGATATCCGTCCCACTATGGTCTGTTATATTGTAGATGGCATTTGCTTGGAATTTAGCAACATCCACAGTCGTGGGTGTCCAGGGAGTACAGTGGGGGGGCTGAGGACACATCCTTGGGGGGTTCCAGTATTGCGTGTTACTGTGGAGGAGTTCAGATTGTTCATATGACTACCATTTCTTACAGAATACTATTTCTCTCCTTTTGGCAAGAAATTGTCTTTAACCTATATTCTGCACTTTATGTTTTGTAGCTAGCTTACAATCCTATGTGTTGGTTGTCCCCAGACTCCACTTGTTCTAGCATGTTATTATAACGGTTAGATTCAGCTAACAAAGGATAAGCTCCCAGAGGTGCAGTTTTTTCAGTAAATATTTCAACTCATCTAAAATGTTAATTAGGAGGGTTCCTGGGTGGGAACAGTTATTAAAGAGAGCATTTTGGCACACTGTATTAGGTTTTGAGATGACAATTAGATGTTGTCCATAGGTATTTCTCATTTTTACGATATAACAGTTTTTATTCAATGCCTCCAACAGGGAGATTAACTGAACAGAATTACAAATGCTTAGCATCTCCACATCATTGAGGTAGCCTTTCTTTCAAAGTGGTAATTTTGATTGGCAAATTGATTAGTCAATCTTCAGTAAACAGCTTTACAGAGCAGTTAGAGGATAATCTCTGCACCTGGATTTCTGTCTGTCATTTATCTTTGAGAGTCAATCTGAGAATGTGGGGAAGATGAAAAGGCTCTAAGCTGGTTTACAATCATGTAGAGAAGAAGATGTAGCAGCCAGCTTAAAAAATTGATGGTATTGGAGTTAGGTATTTAATACTCAGATGAGGTGGAATTTCTTCTCTCAAAGGTTTCAGTCTATGGAACTCCTTGCCACAAAGAGCCCTAGGGGCAGAGTCCTCGTGTGCATTGAAGGCTGAGATTCTTGATCAGTCAGGGAATCAAGGGTCATAGAGTAAGGGCTGGATAGTGGACATGAGGAATGTCAGATCAGCCATGGTCCTATTGAATGGTGGAGCAGGCTCAAGGGGCCTACTTTTGCTCCTATTTCTTATGGTCATATGGTATTAAAAGGGTTTGGCTGTGCAAACTATTTTCTCTCCATGTATTCCATGTTTACATTCATACTTTGTTTTGCCAGGCCGGAAGGCAAGCTTTTTCACATGCAATTCATTATATCCAGAGTCTATTAATTATGGTCACATATTCTGCTATTGCTTCATTAAGTTTTGGGCACTGGGCATATAATCTTAATCATCAAATGTTTGTTTCAGGGAGTGTATAATGACACTGAACCTGAGTAAGTGTCTACTGTAGACCCCTGAAATGTGTAGCAATTGCTTGTGAAAATAGATTCCTTCACATGACATCCAATTCTGTCTTTGCACTGCCATGTATTATTTGCTTTCACGACCGTCGCACACTCTTAATTGGCATCCAGTCTGCCCAAACTTCTGTCACATTCAATCTGTCCCCTTCCTTTGCTGTTCATTTACCCTTTCCCTTATCATCCACTTGTTTCTCTTCCATTAATTTGGCCGACGTTTCCCTTCCTCACTCCCACCTGAATCCAGTTTCTATCATTCTGGACAGGTCATACCATGCTGTCAAGTTTTCTTCGAGTGCATTGGAATACCAAACCGATGTATGACAGGAAAGAAATCAGCATTTGCATAAATAGTTATTTCTTCAGATTTGGGAATCTCAGTCATTAACACTGGGCCTTGCTGAGAGAAGAGTGATATGTTGGCCACTTGAGCAGGAGGAATTTGAGAAGGGCTGTAGAAAGCAATGTTCCATCATGATAGGGTGGGAGCAGAGGGCCTGAAAAGGATGCTGAGCAGAGAATTGTAGAATAGAATCCCTCCAGTGTGGAAGCAGGCCATTCAGCCAATTGAGCCCATACCAATCCTCCAAACAGCATCCCACTCAGACCTCACCGACCCTACCCCTGTAACCCTTCCTTTCCCCTGGCTAATCCACCTCCCCTGCATTTCCCTGGTAAGTAGGGAGAATTTAGCATGGCCAATCCACCTAACTGCACTTCTTTAGACTGTGGAAGGAAACCGGAGCAACCAAAGGAAACCCATGCCAACATGAGGAGAATGTGCAAACTCCACCCAGACAGTTGCATGAGGGAGGAACTGAACCTGGGTCCCAGGTACTGTGAGACAGCAGTGCTAACCACTGAGCCACTGAGAAACCTAACATTAACTTTCATCAGCGATTAGCAACAGTCTGACTGGTTACTTGATGCACTGATTGTCATAATGCCTGCTCATTTTGGACATTTTGACACTTACAGATGAGGTTGAAATGGTAGAAAACAGACCTGATAAGAACAAATGGCCAGGCAAGATATAATTGCCAGGCTGGAATGATAGCTGCTGACTTTCTTTTTACCCCAGTTGTAGAATAGCGCCTGAGTGTTAAAGTAGTTAACATGAATTAATCAGCAATGTTCAAGCTGATTGCTCTTATAAAGTGTTATAAACATACAATATTACTTTTGAGACTAATCTCCAGAACCTGCCACCTCTATCACCTAGAAGTCAAGGGCAGCAGCTGCATTGAAAGGCCACCAGCTGTGAGTCCCTCTTCAAGTCATATACTGTCCTGACTTAGAAGTATATCACCATTCCTTCACTGTCACTGATTCAAAGTACTGCAGCTTTCTTTTTAACAGCTATGTGAGTATACCTACACCTCAAGGACAGCTGCAGTTTAAAAAGGCAGCTCACTACCACCTTTTCACAGGCAATAATGGAGGGACAATAGTGCAGAGGGACTATGTCACATGAAGAAATAAAAGAGAACATTGAGACACAAAACTAGGTATGCAGGTAGTGACTTTAAACTTCTAATGAAAGCAACAAACAAATGCATTTATAGACCAACACAGTATGGACCAACACAGGCAGCATCAAAGGAACAGGAAAGCTAACATTTTGTGTCGGGACCCTTCTACAGAAATGGGGAGGGGGAAGGAGCTGGGAAATAAATAGAGGGAGAAGAGGTGTGGCTGTGAAGGTAGTTGGGATGGTGATAGGTGAGTACAGGTAGGGAGTGGAGAGGATTGGTCAATGAGGTGGGAGGGGCAGATAGGTGGGGAAGAAGATAGACAGGTTGTGTCAGGTCAAGGAGGTGGGGATGAGAGGGATGGTTCGACATGGGATAAGGCCAGGGTTGGGGAGATTTTAAAACTGGTGAATTCCACGTTTAGACCATTAGGCTGTAGGCTCCCTGGGCGGAATATGAGGTGCTGCTCCTCCAGTTTACGGGTGGCGTCGTTGTGACACTGGAGGAGGCCCAGGATTGACATGTCACCCAGGGAGTGGGAGGGGGAGTTAAAATGGTTGGCAACTGGAAGGTGTTGTCGTTTGTTGCATGCAGAACGCAGATACTCTATGAAAAGATCTCCGAGTCTACGCTTGTTCTCACTGATGTAGAAGAGGCCATTTCAGGAGCCGCAGATATAGTAGGCCAAGTTGATGGAAGTGCAGGTGAACTCCTGTCTGATATGACAGGTTTGCTTGGGGCCTGGGATGGGGGTGAGGGGGGAGGTGTAGGGGCAGGTGTAATATTTCCTGTGGTTGCAGGGAAAAGTGCCGGGGGTGGTGGGGTTAGTGGGGAGTGTGGAGCAGACGTGGGAGTCACAGTGAGAGTGGTCCCGACAAAAGGCAGATCAGGGTGGGGACGGAAATGCCTCTTTGGCAGTGGGATCGGATTTTAGGTGGCGAAAGTGGTGGGGAATGATACGCTGAATGCAGAAATTGGTGGAGTAATATGTAAGGCCAAGGGGAATTTTGTTTTTATTTTTGTTGAGGAGAGTTGGTGTGAGTTTAGAAGTACGGGAAATGCAAGAGATGCAGTTGAAGACATTTTCAGTCACCAGAGGATCTCGATCCGATCCCATTGCTGAAGAGGCATTTCCGTCCCCACCCTGATCTGCCTTTTGTAGGGACCGCTCTCACTGTGACTCCCACGTCCGCTCCACACTCCCCACTTACCCCACCACCCCCGGCACTTTTCCCTGCAACCGCAGGAAGTGCTACACCTGCCCCTACACCTCTCCCCTCACCCCCATCCCAGGCCCCAAGCAAATCTTTCATATCAGACAGGGGTTCACCTGCACTTCCGTCAACTTGGCCTACTGTATCCGTGGCTCCTGATATGGGCCTCCTCTACATCAGTGAGATCAAGTGTAGACTCGGAGATCTTTTCGTAGAGTATCTGCGTTCTGCATGCAACAAACGACAACACCTTCCAGTTGCCAACCATTTTAACTCCCCCTCCCACTCCCTGGGTGACATGTCCATCTTGGGCCTCCTCCAGTGTCACAACAACGCCACCCGTAAACTGGAGGAGCAGCACCTCATATTCCGCCCAGGGAGCCTACAGCCTAATGGTCTCAACATGGAATCCACCAGTTTTAAAATCTCCCCGACCCTACCCTTATCCCATGACCAACCCTCCCTCTCATCCCCACCTCCTTGACCTTAAACAACCTGTCCATCTTCTTCCCCACCTATCCGCCCCTCCCATCCCACTGACCAATCCCCACCACTCCCTACCTGAACTCACCTATCACCATCCCACCTATCTTCCCCAGCCCCACCTCTCCTCTCTCTATTTATTTCCCAGCTCCTTTCCCCTTCCTTATTTCTGAAGAAGTATCCCGACCCAAAACTTCAACTGAACCTCTGATGCTGCCTGGTCTGCTGTGTTCCTCTAGCACCACACTGTGTGGTCTCTGACTCCAGCATCTGCAGATTTTGCTATCTCTAAATGCATTTATAGAGCAACTTTAAACACATTTACATAACTCGATCAGGACTACATGATGCATTATCATCCAAACGGATTTGATTTTGTTTCATTTGTCACATCTACCTAAGCACAGTGAAAAGTTTTGTTTTGTGAACAATATAGGTAGATTATGACATACAAGGACATACAGATCATAGGGTACTTAGACAGAGCCAGCCATACAAGCTTATTACTGCATAGGAGGTGAACAAAAGAAAGGTTAACGTTAGGTTTGAAATTAGAGGTTCATTCAGCAGTATGATAACAGCAGGAAAGGAGCTGTTCCTGAATCTGTTAGCGTGTGTGTTCAAGCTTCTGTATCTTCTGCCTGATGGAAGAGGTTAGAAGAGAGTATTAGCGGGGTGGGAGGGGTCTTTGATGATGTTGGCAGCCTTTCCACAGAAACAAGAATTGTACATGGAGTCCGTGGATGGGAGGTTGGCTTCCATGGTGGTTTGCGCTGTGTACACAACTTTCTGTAGTTTCTTACGGTCCTGGGCAGAGCAATTGTTGTGCCAGGCCATTATGTACCCAGATGGAATGTTTTCTATAGTGCATTTGTAAAAGTTGGTGAGAGTCCTAAGCTGTCTGAGGAAGAAGAGGTGTTGTTGTGCCCTCTTGACCATCACATCTACATGGGAGGTCCAGATTATTGGCTACTGTCACTCCTAGGAGCTTGACACTCTTGACCGTCTCCATCTCAGCTCCATTGATGTAGTTTGGGGTGCGTCCTACTCCATTTTTCTTGAAGTCAATGATTACTTCTTTTGTCTTGCTGACAGAGGAAAAGATTGTTATCATTGCCCCACGACACCAAACCCTCCATCTCGTTCCTGTATTCTGATGACACCAAGCATTCTATCTCCTTGCTGCATTCAAATCCCTGTGCCTTTAAATTTGAATCTCTTCCTTTTATCTGTCCTCCTGGAAATAACTTATCTTAATGTTACTCAGTTTCTACCTGCTGCGAGGAGAAAGAACAGAGGAATTTACAGCATCCGCATGGCAGAGTGACAATGCAGATTATTTGTCTTGACTTCCTTGGATGATAAGAATAATGAAAAAATATTAGTCTGTTCTTGTTTAGAAATGATCATAGGTAACAGATGTAGAAGGTATTTTATGTCTCAGAGTAAGAATGATCAAAATTCTGTCTTGTGACTCTTGTAACTGTCACTTGTGAGTCTTTCAGTCAGTGACACTTGTCCTAATATTTATTGGGTAGAAACTATTGACATGTTCATCAGTCTATTCATGAGAAAGACTTCTCTGTTCATAAGTGATTTGGCCCCAACTTGATAGTCATTTTGAGAAATGGAATTAACCTTTCATGGATTTGGCTCAATGTACTCTCTGGAAGGTATGGAACTAGAAAGGTTCCAGGTTTGGAGTCAGGTCTGTGCTCTGTTCAGTAAATCCAACAGATTGGCAAAATAATTAGGAATAGCTCCTCATTCTTTGAATGGTTCTGGTTGAAGCACAGCGGCAAGATGATTTAAGTAGGATTTATTGGAAATGATTGGCCTTTGGAAAGACAAGGCTTTGGAATCACTACAAGGAAAGCGCAAGAAAGGCAGCTCTTTCAAAGGAGACTGTTGTTGGCCAATTTGTCTTTCTTCTTCTCAAGTGATCTCCACTTCTTTCAGCAGCTTCTGCCTCTGGCCTACATGCTGCTGTATCCCATTCCAGGCTTGCATTCCTCATCAGGAATATCCAATTGGAAGGCCATTTGTGTGGGTAGCATTGTGACACACACAATCAGAAATCCAGACACCTTGTGAGGTTTGCTCTGAAGAGGTTATCCACATAGTTGGAGATCATAGAATTTCGCATTTTAAAATGACAGTGCTGATCATAAACCCTTGTAGAAGGCAATTCTTTTGTTCCTAGACCAAGCCACTTGACTTGTCTTCCAGAAATTAGCTCAGGTACTGCAGTTCCTCATGATATTGTGATATCTACCAACACACTCAGCATTAAGACACAGGCAATATGCTGATGGCCAGAGTAAAAATCCTTGACAGTCCAAGCAACGAAGAGGTGAGTTGGACCTTATTCCTGAGAAATCAAGGGCTCTTTGCAGCTTGCTGAAGCCAGCCGCGTTGTAAGTCCTATGGCCTTCCCTTGTTTCTCCTATAGTGACTGTCCAAAACTCATGAATGAGGGAGGAGTGCACTAAAAAGAGTGCCTGCAATGGGCCGTTGATTGATTAATTGGCACCACATTCACAAACATTGACTCTCTCCGCCACCAACTCTCAGTTGTAGCAGTGTATAGCATCTGCAAGTTACACTGCAGAAATACACCGAGCATCTTTCGGCAGCACCTTCCACACACACGACCACTTCTGTTTAGAAGGACAAGGGCAGCAGATTCATGGGAATATTGGAAGTTCCCCTCCAACTTACTCACTAGCTGGACTTGGAACCATATTGCTGTTCCTTCAGCGTCGCTGGGTCAAAATCATGAAATCTCTCCCGAATGGTGTTGTGGGTCGATCTAAACAAATGGACTGCATCAGTTCAAGAAGGCACAATGGTCCCAACAGCACCGAGGGATGAGCAATAAGTGCTGGCCCAGGCAGCGACACCCTCATCTCATGAACAAATAAAACCAAAATGGCTGATTGTAGAACAAACAAACTGAAAGAACTGCAGATGCTGGAAATCTGAAGCAAGAACAGAAATTGCTGGAAACTCTCAGCAGGTCTGGCAGCATCTGTGGAGAGAAATCTGAGTTAACCCTTCCTCAGACTGATTGTAGAATATCCAGTTATTGCCTGAGCAGACTCTGATGTGTAGATATTGACAGCTGCGGTAAATTTGACAGGATTGACAAAGTATTTCACATAGAAGAGGAGATCTGACTCAAGCAGAAAGGCTAACTCTAAAGCTTTCCAGCGAGGACATATTTGCTGAATATCTTTGCAAGAGTGACTTGATCGCTGTGCTGTCATGGAGGGGTAGACGATTTCATTGGGGCAGCTTTATCCCATCTGCTTCTTTCAAGTCCTCTCCATTTTAGACTCTTCAAAGGAGTCACTCAGGGGAAACACACAAGGGCCAAGACAACGGAATGGAATGAAATGAATTCAACCAGACAAAACTGAAAGCAGCAACCTTCCTACCATGTCAGAAATAATCTTTGTAGGTCGCCTCTAAACCCTCTCATTCAATTACTGTAAGGTGAATTTTATCATTTTTCGGCTGCATTTCTGCCTGTGTGCTCAATGTTCACAGACTGATCAGTGTCTGAATGGAGGAAGAACAGTCAAAACCAATCAGTCAGAGATCGAACAGCCAGTTAGACACTTGTTATCTTTCTTTCTTTTTGCAACAAAAATTTCACAAGTGTCAATCAACAGCTGAAATATGAAAAAAAGAGGAATAAGATAGAAGATCGGAAAAGATAAGGTAAGATAAGCTATAGAAGATAAGATGAGAATAACAGATGACGACATATAGATTAGGATTATCAAATGGTTAAGTGGGTACGTACACCTCCTACTGTGGTACTGGTCTATACAGGCAAGGAGTGATTGTGGTTGATCACTAAACAGTGTCAAACTATGGTGTATGCGTTTCCCAGCTCACTATGGTGTATGCGTTTCCCAGCTCACTATGGTGTATGGGTGTACCAGCTCACTATGGTGTATGGGTGTACCAGCTCACTATGCTGCACAGGGTGTCCCAGCTCACTATGGTGTATGGGTGTACCAGCTCACTATGGTGTATGGGTGTTACAGCTCACTATGGTGTACGGGTGTACCATCTCACTATGGTGTATGGGTGTTACAGCTCACTATGGTGTACGGGGGTGCCAGTTCACTATGGTGTACGGGTGTACCAGCTCACAACAGTGTATGGGTGTCCCAGTTCACTGTGGAGTACGGGCGTACCAGCTCACTATGGTGTAAGGGTGTCCCAGCTCACAGTGGTGTATGTGTGTTACAGCTCACTATGGTGTACGGGTGTACCATCTCACTACGGTGTACGGGTGTACCAGCTCACTATGGTGCATGCGTGCTACAGATCACTATGGAGTATGGGTGTACCAGCTCACTATGGTGTATGGGTATCCCAGCTCACTACGGTGCATGGGTATTCTAGCTCACTATGGTGTACAGGTGTACCAGCTCACTACGGTGTACGGGTGTACCAGCTCACTACGGTGTATGGGTGTCCGAACTCACTATGGTGTACGGGTGTACCAGCTCACTATGGTGTATGGGTGCCCCAGCTCACTATGGTGTACAGGTGTACCAGCTCGCTATGGTGTACAGGTGTCCCAGTTCACCACACCATATGAGCAGCAGCTCATGATGGAAGCAGCTGCCAACATCCTTTAAAGTGCAGGAAACTCTATGGTTTGTTTGGTCTTGTCTTGTCAAGGAAAACAACTCTTTTATCCAACTGGAGAGCCTCTCATAGTTAACACGGTATTGTTTATCGTGTGTCTGGCAGTCTCTGTGAAGGGAAAAACAGAGTTAAAGTTTCGGGTCCGGGGACCCTTCCTCAGAACTTAGAAAAGGAATGAAAATTAAGATGAAAACATTGCAAAGTTTCAAATAACAAGTATAGTCTTTTACACCTTTTGATGAATTTTAAAATCAGAAATTTGGGGTGGCATGGTGGCTCAGTGGTTAACACAGCAGCCTCACAGCACCAGGGACCTGGGTTCAATTCCAGCTGCAGGTGACTGTCTGTATGGAGTTTGGATATTCTCCCCATGTCTGCCTGGGTTTCTTCCCACACTCCAACAATGTGCAGGCTCAATGGATTGGCCATGTTAAACTGTCCATGGTGTTCAGTGATGTATAGGTTGGTGGGATGCTGCAAGGGTCGGTGGGGACTTGTTGGGCCAAAGGGCCTGTTTCCACAATGCAGGGATTCTATGATCAATGAAATTGCTGGAAATATTCAGCAGCCTGACAGCCTCTGTGGAGTGAGAAAGCAAATTACTGAAATTGATGACCTTTCTGCAGAACAGTTCTGACTTTTGAGTTTTATCTTAGATATCCGGCAGCTGCAATATTTTGCTTTTCTAAAAGGGCTATGATTTTTATAGAAAGCACTGCAGTGTTACAGATTTTCTCGTGAGTAACTTTACTTTCACGTTATTTGATCAACTGAAGTAGATGAGGATTTCTCAGTGGCAGAGCTCAGATCTATTCTTCAATTTCATGCTTAGATAGCCTCACCTCACCTCAATAAGTCATAAAAGTCATTAAAGATATATCTGTAACTTCATATAAGAACATAAAGCTAACAATGCTTTGAATGATATATTTAAGAAAGCTCGAGCTAAGCTGAAAATCGTTGTCTCAGTGATTTTGTGTTAAAGCACTTGAGGTTCAGCTTCAGTTTTGGTTTAGTGAGTGAATGGAATGTGCACTGTGTTACTTTGCTCCACAGAGCAGGAAGGTCTCCTGGCTTGATATGAACTCTGTGCTGTTAAGATGGTAAAATCTAGGAGAAGGAGTAGGAAATTCAGCACTTCGAGCCTGCTCTGCCAGCCAGTGTGAACATGGCTGACTCATCATGATCTCAATTCCACTTTCCTGCCTGCTCTGCACAATAAAGTGTTGCTCATTAAAAATCCTGCCTGCTCTGCACAATGTTTTAAAGCATTGCCCATTAAAAATCTATCGGCCCTTTAAACTTTTTGGACTCACTGCATGCACTGCATTCTGGACTAGTGAATTCCACAGATTCACGAGCCCTTGAAGGAAATAATTTCCCCTCACCTCAGTTTTAAATTTGCTACCCTTTAGCCTAAAACCCTGACCTCTCATTATAGATTAAGTATAGATCTACACTGCTCAATCTCGCCTCATAAAACAAGTTATTCAGCCCCGAAAATAATCTAGTGTATCTTTTCTGAACTGCCTCCAATGTGGTTACATCATTCCTGAAGTAAGGGGCTCAGAACAGTAAGGTGTGCGCCACATGGGGTCTTACCAGTGCCTTGTACAATTACAATTACACTTCCCTAGTTTTTCACTCCATTCCTTTAGCAATAAATGCAAAAATTCCATTTGTCCTCCTCATTACCTGATGTACCAGCATTCTAGTTTGTTTTAATTACCATTAACTCATTCGAACCTAGGACCATCATTTCCCTCATCTTCTCCATTGTAACATTTTCTAGCATGTTTTCTTCTAGTCTTCATTATAGGCCAGAACAAAGCCCTAGGTTAATGATAAACACCATTTATGAATACACTGTACAAGATAGCAAGGCCATGGAACCAACATGCTCCATGCTGTATACAGTCTGGATATGGTCTAATCTGGAAGCAGAATAGTAATATATGACTACTGAGATCACAGTAACGCCACACCTTACCTTAGAGGTTCATCTACATATTCATTCAATTGTACCCTCTCTACATTGACATTCTTTTCAATTTTAATAGTATCCTGTGTTATAAATAGAAACATTTCACCTGCGTAACGCAATAATGTCTCGCCATTTCTTAACGGTTTAAAACTGTCCATGTGGGTATCATGTTCACAAAATATAAAATATTTGTAAAATAGCTATTACTAAAATAAATATAAAATATTGCTTCCCTCAAAAACTGACGCGGTCTTTGCTCAACTTTTTCTCCTGAACTTGCAGGATGTAAAGTTGACATCAACCTCTGAATGGAGGCACTGAATTGACATTTTCTCACAGAAAGAAGTCATGTTACATTCTCAGGCCTGGTCAAAAATCACACAACACCAGGTTATAGTCCAACAAGTTTATGTGAAAATGCAAGCTTTCGAAGCTCAGCTCCTTCCTCAGGCATAGTGTGAGAGAGAGGGTATAAGACACAGAATTTATAAGCAGAAAGGAAACAACCCTAAAACTGGCTGCCTCTTGTTGAATCCAAAAAGCTGCATAAGCTTGCGTTTTCAAATGAACCTGTTGGTCAATAACCTGGGGTCCTGTGATTGTTGACCTCGTCCACCCCAGTCCAACACCAGCATTACCAGGCCATGGCTACCAATAGAAACCACCAACTGCTGGGTCAATGTGAAGAGGATCTCCAAGAAAATTGCACATATTGACACAGACATCAAATTTCTACAGAAATGCAAGAAGACAGAGAAGATACTGAAAGGACTACAGACCATGAATCCACTCAGGTCGACCTACAACACAGAGTACACTGAGAGACTCTGCAATCTCACCTCTTGCAAACTTCTCAATCATCTCATTCACCAACTGTACAGCAGGCATCGCAATTTTGAAATTGTGAAAGTGCCCATATTCTCAGCTTGCTCTCAAGGTACGGCAGAACAATTACGAGACTCTGCCAATGATACAGCCATCGAATGGGAACAGTCAACAGAGAGATTCATGGTGGAATGGCCAAAGATACAGTTGAATTGGACCTCTCTGGAGGTCTGCTGCCCTAGGCCTGAGATGTACGCTCAAGCCATTGGGAAACACGTGAGCACCAGGTTCATCAGCCGCACTCACAAGGTGATGCAAACCATCCTCAAGCACAACGCATGGCAATCCAGGCTCTCAAGACCAAGCACAACATTGTCATCAAACCAGCAGACAAAGGTGGAGCCATTGTTGTATGGAATAGAATGGGCTGTTCGATGTTCTATGTTTGATGTTCTACTGTAAAGACGTATAGCAACAACTGAACAACCAGGAACACTACAGACAACTACCTGCCAATCTGAGCAGAGAATACAGCCGTGAACTCAACAGACTGATCAAAACTGACCTGAGATGTCACGTCATGTAGACATTGATAAAACCCTTAATTATCTCGGGACAATGGCTTGAGAGAAATCTGGATTTTGCATTTTAATGAGTAGTCTCCTTCCTAACTGAGTTAAGATTTAATAAGAGGCAGCCAGTTTTAGGGTTGTTTCCTTTCTGCTTATAAATTCTGTGTCTTATATCCTGTCTCTCACACCACGCCTGAGAAAGGAGCTGAGTTCCGAATGCTTGCCTTTTTAAATAAACCTGTTGGACTATTACCTGGTGTCATGTGACCTTTTGACTTTGTCCACCCAAGTCCAACACTAGCATCTCCACATCATTCTCAGGCACTACACATAATCACAGACCTACACCACGGACAGTGCAACTCAGTTTAACTCAGGAATGGTTATTTCCTCAGAAATCCCAAGATTACACTTCTTTACACATATATAAAACACTTGTTGTTTTTGAACAGCTGAATTTGAACATTGCTTTCAAGCAAATGACCAGAACTTGAAAAGTTGAACAGGGAACTCTGGGAACTCTAACGTCAAAGCCTAACATGAGGCAACTTCTAAGATAGGTTAAAATTGATACTTTGTTTTGAAACAATGCGCAAAATTTATGATCAATCATCCTCATAACATTTCAGTACGAATTCCCTCAAAATCTATTGGTAACAATGCCTTTCTATTTTGAATTTTTCATCAAATTATTTCACCCACCAGATTGCAGAAACTTGGATCCCAAGATTTAAGTCCATTTGATTTGGTAGAAAGCAGTGAAGTTATGGACTTGGATGCACAGACTTCCTGAATACCCCACAGATTTTACTGACTGACCAGTTTTCTGACAGCAGGTTGGTCACCCTTGTCAGCTGGCAGATTTTGTTGCCCAAGGTAATGATTTACGAAGGGTTAATATGAAGAATTGCTTTAACCTCTATAAAATGTCATACAGACTTGGACGAGGGTAAGGCAAAACATTTTAGTATGTCATGGAGTGCTGACCTGTATCCAAAGTCTTTGTACCAATGCTTATTTGATTAATATAGTTTGTACGGCTTATCATGCAATAAGCTACATCTTGTTTAGGACAAGTGGGTCATGAATGGTTCCCTCCTCTACCAATGGAAACCAAATAAGAATCACAGAATTGTTAAAGTGTAAAAGGAGGCCATTTGGTTCATTGTGCCAGCTCTTCCCTAGCTCTTCAAATGAGTATCATCAATGCCAACATCCTGTTTTTCTCTCATAACCTTACACTTTACTTCTCGCCAGATAATCATCTCACGCCCTCTTGAATGCATTAGACCCAACCAAAGTAAAGAGAAATAGTGACAGCATCCTTCTGCCCACAAATATCAGACATTTGAGTCTGGTTGCAGTCAGGTTTGAAATGTCATAAGTTTTAGCTTCATACCTGACATTATGTTAGTTCTTGAGAGTTATAATCACCCTGTCAAAGTGAAAGCTGCCTCACAGGAAGCTAGTCCTTGCGCAGCAGTGGAGGGATTAGGATAAAAGTGATCTTGAGTAATCACACAAAAGGGATGATATAGTTCTCATTTGTGGAAGTTGGTAATTCATCTCATTGGTCTAACTAGCCAAGATCTTGAGAGTTGAAGTAAACTGTTGTGAATTTTATGACATTCCTGAAAACTAGATTGAGGTTACATGATTACTTGCTTCAGGTTAGAAACCTTCTATGTCTCTTCACTGATTATCTCAGAGTGACTCTGAATGAGTCTGAGTAACATCATCTCTGTGGGTGCTGTCAAACACACTTCCAGATATTAACCGTTTAGAGCTATGTACAGCAGGCGATTGCAAACCTGTGACCTGATTTTAAAGCCCACTCAATTTTACAATCCAGGATTCTTCCTGAATGGGAGACAAACTTTTGTACCTTTTGGTTTCTTGTGTCGTTGCTGCTGGAGGCCTTGTTATTCTTAGCTCAGGTGGTCGCCCTAGTGTTTGAACTGAGTAATTTTGATATTGTTTTTCTCTCACCGTCACATATATTGATGTCAAGTGACAAAGAAATTGCAAACGTTTTGCAAGGTCAGTCTGGCAAATCCTTCAGGCCTGCCACTTTGTGTCACCAGAATGAACCTTAGCCCACTGCTTATGGGAATCCATCCCACTTTGCTCGATTTCTGCAAGTTCCATCATTCTCAAAAAGAAAACACCTAGATGTCTACGGGCAAAGCACGAATGTTTTGAATTATGAGCCGAACACCGTAGTCGGCAGGATTTGAACCTGCGCGCGGAGACCCCAATGGATTTCTAGTCCATCGCCTTAACCACTCGGCCACGACTACCTATAGGTACAGATTTGCTACATTTGGACCAGCTGCTCCACAATCCATTTTTCATAGATGAATGACAAACAAGTTTTGACTATCTTCAGATAAGCAGTCTACGTGCATGGTCACCTGAATGATTGTTTCTGTGCCATATGTCACAGTGCAGAGAGTTGTAGAAAAAGAGTCAATATTTTCTGAAGTAGAGTTTCCAGGCTGTCAAAGATCAGCATCATAACGGATGGAAGCACAGTGTTCTTTCTTCCACATTTTAATTTTGGCTTTTTATACTTTATTCTCTCTAGTTTTTCTTCTCTACAGGGCGCAGGGGACAGCGATGTGGAATTTTACATTCTATTTCCCCTCCCCTGGTGTTCAATGTGTGGGGTGTTAGTGTAAAATCAGGATCCTTAGTGGTACCACCTACCAATTGCAGGTCCACTCCAAAGTGTATCTTAATAGCACCCGGGGAGGAATTCAGCAGTTTCCCAATGCTGGGCCAAAACAAGCCATCACGCTCACTTTGAGGCCTTGTCCAGCTGTTGTTTGGATTTTACAAGTGCTGGAGGGTCCACATCACAGGGTGAAACCTGGCTTCACTTGGTGGGTGTGCAGGGGGTGAAGGGGGTGATGTGTTTAGGTCTCTCCAGTGATGAAACATTGTGCCCAAGGAGTCTTTATCCACATTCAAACATCCCTGAACCACAGTGTGATTCTCCTTTCTGAGCCCCGTTCTGCATACACCTCCTCGTGGCCTGCCAGTCTGCTCTCTGCAAAACCCCAAACATGTCTTTTAACTTGGCTCTGGGGCCACAAGTCTTGGGGTTTATCCCTGTGGTCCAAACAGTGCCACTTTTCTCAGTGACACTGTGGGGACTAGAGAGCTTGTGGAAGTGGTTGCATGGTGGTAAAGTTACTGGACTGGTAGCCCAGAACCTCAAGTTAATGTTCTGTGACTGAAAACAACTGAAAACAAAAAATGCTGGAGATCACAGAGGTTCAGGCAGCATCCATAGACAGAAAGGAAGGTAACATTTTGAGTCTAGATGATGATCATCATTCCAGCACCTGCAGTAATTTGCTCTACTTAATGTTCTGGGACATGGGTTTATAGGCTGCCATGGCAGACAGTTTGAAGTTTGAAGTTAAAAACAAGTCTGAAATAAGCTGCAAGTCTAATAACTGGCAGGTAGGCAGTGTTTGTTGTCTTAAAAATGGTTCACTAATGCTCTTTAGGGAAGGAAATCTGTTAGAATCT
Organism: Ginglymostoma cirratum; assembly: GCA_024137785.1. Lineage (NCBI taxonomy): Eukaryota > Metazoa > Chordata > Chondrichthyes > Orectolobiformes > Ginglymostomatidae > Ginglymostoma > Ginglymostoma cirratum. The sequence goes on from JAHRHZ010000043.1 coordinate 29,018,910, forward strand.
GTACAGCGTGGGAACAGGCCCTTTGGCCCAACAAGTCCACCCTGTCCCTCAGAGCATCCCACCCAGACCCATTCCCCTATAACTCACCCAGTCTACACATCCCTGAACACTATGGCCAATCCACCTAACCTGCACAACTTTGGACTGAGGGAGGAAACCAGAGCACCTGGAGGAAACCGACACAGACACGGGGAGAACGTGCAAACTCCACACAGACAGTCACCCAAGGCTGGAATTGAACCTGGGTCCCTGGCGATGTGAGCCACCATGCTGCCCCTTATCTGTTATCCTTAGCTGGTTTAGTTGACATTGGACTGCAGACCCAAAGAAATGCGACTTTTAACCGCCCCCTTTGGGCAGTTAGGAATGTGCAGTAAATGCTGGCTCAGTGATTGCATGAATGAATCAGAAAAGTCTTTTTGGCTGGCAGTTCTCAGCATTGGAATTTCCTCCTAGATCACTGTTAATTTGATACAGGGCTTCCTGACCAAGTATCACAAACTTTTAAGATGGGATTGGGGCCACCTTCTCCATATAGAATTTGGCCAATATTCTATAAGTGGTAACTGAACCATGTTAACTTGCGGAAAGGGCTACTCCTGTGTGAGCTCAAACAGTGAGTACGGTGAGATTATTTAAGCAAAGGGGCATCAAAATAAGTTTATTCTCACTTACTAGCCACATATGCACCTTCTATCAATATAATAGCCCATTCTGAAAATTATGAGTGACCCTTAGAAGCAATCCTTCAATATTTTAATCGCTTTAGCAGATGATTTCACAGCTCAGAATAAAATTTCTCAGTTCCCGAGAAAACTCACATCATCATCAGAAAAGAATTCAAAAACTGTCTTGACAGATTAATTAGGATCTTAAACTACATGGCTGATTTCCTTTGAGTTAATTCTGATTCTTAAATGGCTGATTATCAAATAAAACCACAATTTCTCATGGAAAAGTACAAATTTCACGACCAACAACACTGGACTCAAATTTATAACCCCACACAAGATGGATGAGTCTTAACAGATTCTGTCAGTGTGAAGCTCTGCACTGTTTAGATCAGGTTTTTCTCTTATGTGTGATGCCGAGTCAGATCAAGTTGTTTACGTTGAAGAGAGAGGTCCGACAAGCTTATCAGAGTAATTTTCAAAATGATCATTGTTTGCATTCTTTTGTCTTCTTTATAATTATAGCTGTGTGTTTTAGTACTTTAGATTATGACCTTCTCATTGTCCCCCGCCCACTACTATCTCTTTCATTAACGCTCAGCCTCAAAGGGATTTATTTAGAGTATGATGGAGTGTAATGTATGCACTGCAATGATGTAATGCAACCTTTGTTGACTGACATTAAACAAGATTGATTGGTTTTGTCATGCAGCCCCTGTTTGCGGTATTGACTATCTCTGGATTTTCTGTATCATTTCAGCATAGTTACTGAATTAACATGTGTTGATGTCTTTCATGTAATTCACTAGCTCTCTTGATAATCCATGGTAATGGGTTACAAACTCTGCTATATGACTAAGTGGGTAGATACACATTCAATGTATTCTGAAGTCACGCTAAAGAATCTTACTTTTAATCCTTAGTTTCTGCTGAGTTGACCGGTGTCTGCTGGGAATGATCAGAGCAATGTCATGCAGGGATGGAGAAAGAAGTCAGTGAGGGCTCCTTCACTCTATTGCTGGTCAGAAATCCCCTTTCTTCGTGTGTTGTTGCATCTGGACAAAATGTAGCCTTGGCCATGACCTTGAAAATTGGAGAATTTACAAATACTCATTGACTTGGCTCGCACACATTGCATAGGAGAGACATTGTACCACTGCCAGCTGCTGTGGGAACAGCTGTAACAATGCTCCTACTTTCCCAGCTAAAATCAGTATCATTGCCGTGACACTAAGTACAATGGCACCAAATTAGGTGATGTATTTACTCACTGAGAAACCCACATACATTATCTTCAAAGAAAGACTGAGGGCAGAATCTTACCAGGCTCTGAGTGATGTGGAGTATGGCTAGATGAGTGGTAGAATGGGTAAATTATTCGGCAAGGCCCATTTTGATTTCGAATTCATCTTCCCATATCTTCGATGCTTTTCCCAAGTGGCGTGGCAAGATTCTTGCTGGGGAGTTACCAATTGATTATTACTTTAGCTGTTAAAAGTCATGTTAACAGTCTAACTCACAACGCATTGCATGACATGGAAACCAGAGTGGGTTCATGGTGTGTTTAACTCACCGCTTGTTTCAAAACATATTCATCCATGTTGGTCACCAGGTACCAACATCTTGGGCACACAACATGAGCATTGGCGACATACACACATGCCCCACAAGCATGGAAATTGGCATTTGACATATGCCAGTCTCTATGAACCATCATGGCACATCTCCGATCCATTTACAAGACACTTCTACACTTCAAGAAACCACTTTGTGCTGTACCGCCAACTGTCATTGTAGCAAGGACACTGTGTGCTCAGGGACACACACATGGACTGGACCAGGCTGTTATCTCTTGGCTCTTCACTCACTGTCATAATGCTCACTCACTCTGAGCCTAACAGAATGCTCACTGCATCCCTGTCTTGTATTGTGTTGCCTTTTCATTGAGAGATAAATATCTCATATTGCCACTGAACCAAGTCCAATGTAACTTGTATTTCACAAAAAATCTGTAAGATTTAGATCCTAGTGACACTTTTACAATTACTCTTGATCAGTTTAAGAGTCAGTGAATCAAAGCTGCATGAGAATGTACCAATCAAGTGTGAGAAATGTGGCTAGAAACCAAACAATAGAAAAAAAGACATTTTTATATTGCCCTCATAGCTGGAGGAATTAAGAAGTTTACAACTAATTAAGATTTTTTGAAGTGTAAAATTGCAAAAATAATTTGAACACAAGAGCCAGTCAAAAATTTTAGTGGGTTTTCAACTCAACTTTTTGATAAAAACTCGATGCCATTTATGTTTCAATTTGTGAACCAATTGCTGTTCACAAATCTGGTTGTGTGAAAAACCATCCAATTTCTGTGGAACAGGAAGTTCCAGAAGTTGCTGAATCCCAGGGTGCCCAAAACATTGTCCCAGTCTCTGGGTTCTAATCCATTTCTGTCCAATTTTAGCTTCCATTCCTCCTCGGCTGCTAACCTTCTGATTCTCTACCCTTTGCTGCCAGGGCAAAATTAAAGATATTATACTGGAGAGAAGATATTTTAACATTAGTTGAGGCATTTTTGATTTGATTTGATTTGCATTCATTTATTATTGTCACATGTACCAAGATACAGTGAAAAGTGTTGTTTTGTGTGCTATCCAGGCAAAACATACCTTACCTAAGTATATCAGGGTAACAGAACAGAATGTAGGATATAGTGTTACAGCTACAGAGAAGGTGCAGAGAAAGATCAGACAAAGATAAGAGGCCCATTTCAAAGTCTGATAACAGCAGGGAAGAAGCTGTTCTTGAATCTGTTGGTACGTGTTTTCAAACTTTTGTATCTTCTGCCTGATGGAAGAGGGTGGAAGAGAGAATAACAGGGGTGGGAGGAGTCTTTGATTAAGTTGGCTGCTTTCTCAAGGCAGCGGGAAGTATAGATGGAGTCAAAGGATGGAAGGCTGGTTTTCATGATGGACTGAGCTGCATTCACAACTCTCAGTAATTTTTTGCAGTCTTGGGCAGAGCCATACCAAGCCGTGCTGCACCCAGATAGGATGCTTTCTATAATGCATCTATAAAAATTGTAAGAGTCATTGTGGACATGCTGAATTTCCATAACAAAAATGAGTAATACATTAAATTTCAAACTCTACTGGAGATAACTATTCAGAGCCTTCTAAAATATAGAATAATGTAATAAAAAATAATATTAGTTGTGCAAAAGTCTTTTGTTCTTGATCTCAGTGACTCCTCCAATAACAGATACATTCTGAGTCTCAATTTGAACACATTGTCTGTATCAGAATAGATCTGCTAGAGTTCAACTGAAACTGAAACAGTCTTCTAGTCATGTTGGATAAGGAGATGCAGATCAAATTCTCCCAATTCTTCTTTAAACAGTTCCCTGATAGGCAGTAAAACTGGAAACTTCTCTCCTTTGGATTCCTTACAGATCAGAATCTCTTTCCTAGTTTCCTGAACAGAAAAGACCATCGACTCTCCTTATGATCAGCACTCAAGGGCCATTGGAAAGGGGAGTAAATGTTGGCTAACCAACGTTACCACATCCCATGGGTTAATAAAAGAAACTGACCCAAGTTTGCATATAAGTAGCATTATCTGATCCTTCATCAGCTGGAGTGGGTATCGACAGCAAAGACTTCCACGTGTGATTTGCAGCCAATCTGTTCATGAAAACTGAAAGAACTGCAGATGCTGTAAATCAGGAACAAAAAACAGAAGTTGCTGGAAAAGCTCAGCAGGTCTGGAAGCATCTATGAAGAAAAAAATCAGAAAAAATTAGAGCTAAAGTTTCGGGAATGGTGACCCTTACTCAGAACTCAATCCGTTCATGACTCTGACTTGATATAATTGTAACAAAAACAAATAAATGAAAACACTCATCTCCAGTATGTTCTTGCTGGGTTCACAGGGCTAGGAATTTGGCCCAGACTCAGGCCCATTTAAATCGATCCCTCTTACATCGGTTTACACTCTGGAATTGTATGGACTGGAACTTGAGATAGAGGCCCGACAAGGAAGAAGGGATACCCAGGCTTTCAGTCTCCTCATCCATGGCTTTATTATTGAATGGTCAGTACACTGACTAAGAAGAGACAAACAAACTCAGCCACAAGTGGAATTGAAATCAGGCTGCAGGGTCTTCCTCCAACGAATGGTACCATTGCATTCAGGAGATTGCATCGCTTTATAAAGATGACAATGGAGAATTTTTAAAAATGTTCTTGGATCATGGTGTCAGCTAGTGACTGTCAATACAATCTGTCACCTCCCCCTCCTCCTCACTATACACAGCCCACCCTCCCATGTTTTGGTGAGCTTCCAGGGTGTCGTATTAAAGTGAAGGACTGCCCCTTAATTGAGTCAGCATCTGAAATAGCTGTTGATCTAATTCTAGTGCTTCTCACAAAATTAAAAGTCTGTGCATTTTCAGTTTGTGAATATTTCGCTGTGAATTTTATTGAAATTTACGGTGAATAATGCTGCGTTTATATCACTTCACTATTGTAATTGTGTTTATTCACATTTGCAAGTAAAACTCCATAATCATATATCTACCTTTCGTTCTCTTGCCTATTGTTGTCATGTCATTTTAAAATGCTTCTAATGTTGATTTATTGCTATCTGTTGCACAATGGACATTTCATGAAGTTGACACATCGATTATGACCGCAGCCGCAATGTATCAAAACAGCAGCAATATTTTGTTTTTATTCATAAATACAACACATACTTCCAAGTATGGATTTATTTATGCAGCTACAGTATGAAACACCTGGAATGTATTTCTTTGTTGACCTGAAGTGGATGTGGAGCATAATTTATTTATATACTCAATGGGCTTGAGAGCGTCCTTTGGTGAGCATTTAGAATAGATGTTAATTAATCAGTAGCTAATTTGATACCCATTTGGAAAATCTTGCAGAGAACAAACAGCTAACTTACTTGATGTTGATTACACCACCTTTCATGCTTGAGAAAAAAATTTTAAAAGGTAACATATATTTATTTTGTTACTTTAGATATTACCTTGGATTGTTTTCTGACAGTAAAGTTAGTCAACTCCTCTGCTCTATAACTACAATAGGAAATAACACAGTTATTTTTTCAATTTTGGTGAATATTGGGTGGGAGGATAGTGTCTGGATAAATTACATCAGTGATAAAAATAAGAAAATGCGGCAAACACTCAGCAATTCTCAACGCAGGGGAGGGAGATAAGGCGTCGAACCTTCCCAGCCCTTGAATGATGTGGGCAATGTGAGAAAATTGGGAAATTGGCATAAGATAGCCAACAATGAACTTCCCGATGCACTTTCCAACTAAGTGTTGAACAGCGAGGCAGGATTCTCACTAATATGGCCCAAATGCATGCATTAACAATACTTTATTACCTAACTTTTCCTCATTAATATGCGCCCCACCCCCTTGCCAGGCAGCAACAATTCCTGATGTGAATGCCAGAGGGGTTAAGAGCTTCCTGCTTCAGATCTCCAGATTGAACACTTGGCATCAACATCCCAGGGCATAGTCAATGGACAGTGATCCCATATCCACAAACTTTGCTATCTGACATGTACCAGCCTCACTGCATTATCATTGCACATCTCTAGCCCACTTACAGTATGGTTCTAGTCTTCAATGATGCACTTTGCTCAGCACTGACCGCTTTCATTCAAATGCTATTGCAAAGACACTGTGCACCCAGGGACCAGCATCCAACTCTCAGTTTATCCAGTCTGCAGCTCAGGAGTCTTCATTTGCTCCCTTTGTGCCTATTTCAATAGTTACAGCATCCCTGCCTTGCCTTTTGGTACTTTTCTCCCTCATATGGTGCTTAAAGGCTCACATTATCTCTGTTTTGTGTGCTGTTTAGCACAGACATGAGACTGACCCGTCTGCAGTGGTCAAGTTGTTGCATGTTGCTCTACGGCACCATGCAATGTCAATCTCATTCCTACAGCATGTGCCAGCTGCCTATGTGACAAACACACTGCATGTGCATTAAACAAATAGCCATGTGTTAGAGTCTAAGTAGGGGTAGACCTCTAGTTAAAGTTAAAGGGAGTCAAGTTAAAGGGAGCTGCTGTGAGTCAGGAGGTGCTGGTACTGTAAGTCAAGGGCATTATCCAATTTCAGTCCAGTCAGTTGACCAACTGTAGTAGACATAGTCAAGGCATCTATTAAACTACACTCTGGGGAGTGGGTCACAATCACTTCTCCGGTTTCAGTGATCACAGTCAGGAGATCAGTCAGGTATCTGGTCAGTCATCATTCACAACTGTTTGTCCATGTCAGTCAGGGCTGTGGGCTATTGTCAGTCCTGAAGGTTTGCTGGCCAGCCAAAAATGCTCATGTCCCTCAAGTCAATGAAAGAAACCTACCCAGGCTTGTATATGAGTAGCATTTTCTGATCCTTCTTCAGCTCCAGTGGCGACCAATAGCAAAGTATCATGAAACCTGGAACAAAGAACCAGACACCATTTTTATGGGACTCCTGAATCATCGTGTCTTGGTGAAAATCTAGGCTGGAATCTCTGAACATTGAGTAGTTCTATGCACTTGACTTGATAAGTGCTGAAATGAAAACTCTACATTTCCAACATGTTCTTGCTGGAAGCATGGAATGAGAGTCCTGGGGGATTATCAGGAACTGTGTTGTATTTGGGAAGCTGGGGAAATCAATGTTGGCCATTGGAGACAGCAATCTGAAATACAAAGGGGAAAGTGTAACGGGGGTGTGAAGTAATGTACAAGGGTGGAAGGGGATTACATTACATTAGTGGGGAGGGGATACAGTGGGACATTCAACACCACAGTGCCTCATAGATGGACAGTGCAGCACCATGATGGGCAGAACTAAACTGTAGGGCTGGGGCTCAGTGGGTAAACATGACAGCTGCAGATATAATTCCAGGTTGTGTCTGGAGAAAAGTGCTGATGGTTGTCCAGTTAGTGCCTGGAAGAAAGGGACAGAGAGGTTCAGGAGTTGATTGATTACCAGGAGGACCCTGAGACTAATTATATCAAGCTCAACCTGTGTTATCTTCTGTGTTCAAATGACTTGATTGACAGATCTGGCTCTCTGATCTCTGTTGTCAATTACACAATACTTACACAAAATGAAAAAGTTTCAAGTGCTTTCAGTTTCTACTATTGATACTGAATGACTTTTTTTTACAAACTTTTTTTATTCACACCACATTTTTATTGCAGGGTTTGTCTATTCTGTACAGGTTGGATGAAGGGCCCTGACCCAACTTAATCCATGCTCTTAAAACACACTTTGAAATGGAAAGCCTGTTATCATGAAACTTGGAAATAGGAACCAGACACCAGAATCACAGCGTCTTAGTGAAAATTCAGGCTGGAATCTCTGAATGCTGAGTTGTTCTATGTACTTCGTTTGATAAGTGCTTATATGAAAGCGAGACATTATTACCCTTGATAGCTTGGACGCAGGAAATATCAAAAATGTTTCAAAACAAATGCAATTTAGGAGTGTTATGAACAGTAGATTTGTTCTCTATGGAAAAGAGACTTTGAAATAATTCAGCTTTTCAAAATTGTGGAAGTGTTTGAAAAATCTAAATTATTTATTTTGGCAAGAGAATATTGGTTAACAATTCAAAAGCTTATCATGTGGATCAGGCAAAACATTTTGACAGAAATAGTAACGCGTAAGAGCATTGAAGCAGACACTTGAAATACTTTTAGTGGAAAATCAAACATATGCTCGGGAAGAACTGGATTACAGGATCAATCAAAAGGGTTAGAATGGGCTAATGAACTTGGGGTTTTAGGCTGATTCAGAATATTTGGTTTAAGCAACTATAAAGGGATTTAAAAGGTGAATTCGGGTGAGTTTTTTATTTTTATTTATTCATTTGTGTGATGTGGGCATCACTGGCTGGCCAGCATTTATTGCTGGTCCTCAGTTGCCCTTGAGAAGGTGACTGTAAGCTGCCTTCTTGAACCACTGCGATCCACCTGCTGTGGGTTGACCCACAAAGCCACTGGGAAGAGAATTCCAGGATTTTGACCCAGCCACAGTAAGGGAACAGCAATATATTTCCAAGTCAGGATGGTGAGTGGCTCGGAGGGGAACTTGAAGGGGTAAGAAAGATCTCAAAGATAAGAGATCTGATGATTTTCTGTAATATGGCCAATAGACTCTTTCGAGATCCACTCTTCTTACTGTGCTTTGATTTATTGCCAAGTACTGAAGGATTGTTTTTTATGTTTTCTCTATGCAGCCTGGTGGCATGTTTACATGTTTATGATATCTACCCCAATCACTATAATTCTTTGAAGAGTCACATTCACTATAGGTTTTCTATTATTGCAAATACTATTGATTTTTTTTAGCTCCTGTCAAATCATAGTTCATGACCATCCTGGATGTATGGGAGCCTGAAGCACTTACTGTTTGTTTTATTGCAATCCTAATTGATATCTTTTCCTGGGAGATTACATGCTTGACAAGTGTGGCTACATATTACAAAGAAAATCCACTTCTTATGAGTTATAGAGGCATATTTTATGGAACAATGGCTGTTTAGTGAGGTAGTATACAATGCTGCGGTCAGCATACTCAACTGTGGGTTTTCTGCTACACTTTAGCTGCGACTAAGCTACTTAATTAAATGAATTACACAGTGACATTATGTAGTGAGGTCATTTTTAGTCAGAACGTAATTGGGAAGTGACATTTCATAGCTGTTTGATTTCAGCTGATATAAGGTTTCCTGATGACCAACCTAATTTGGTTGGCAATTCTGTTGAAATGTTTTTCAGCTGAATGAAGTTACCTCTTGATCGCCTACCGTTGTAAAACATGCTGCAACTTCTCTTCTAGAACTTGCCCTAGGTTGGATGCTCATAGTGCATCACCAAAGACAGCAAGGTGAAAAGAATAAAGCAAAAGAGATGGAAAAAAGCCACAGCATCATTGATAAATATATATTCCTTACAAATAAAATAAAATCTTGCAATTATTCTCAGCGAATGTCAGAAGTTGTGGTATTTACTTGTCAAGAAAATCTGTGACAATATGAATAAGAAAATACAGTTTTATTTGTAATTGGTCAATTTGGGGGTACATCTGTTGGTAGTGTTTATTTAATGGGCAATGTCCAATCCATGTCAAGGTACATGGGGCATCTGGAAGGCTGGTCTATGTATTAGTGTCTGTGATGACGTAATAGGGAGTTTGTTGTAGAGTGAAAACAACAGAAGGTACAGGGAGTGAACAACAAAGCTCCCCAGGCTGGTGAGATTGGGCAGGATTAGTACGAGGGGGATGAAATAAAAGATTGGATGAGATGATGGAATTGGCTAAGTGTGACAGAGTAGCAATTATTTGATGCAAATTATTGTGTAAAATAAGCTACGTTTCATGATAAAAAAACGAAAATCCACTAGATTTGAATGAAAGATGTTTTAGTGAAAATAAACAAATAGGATATTCTATATTCTATAAATGAAGAAGATGATGATGCTTTATTTTTCCCAGATATTTTGCAGAGTCGAATACGAATAATTATGACTGCATAAATACGGACTGAAGGAAGAAGCAGCCGTATTGGGCTGAACCTTACATTCTTTTAGTAAAGTGTCTTTTTCATCAGGATCCCTGGAGGGTTTCTTGCTGTGAGCTGTGGTGAGATCTTATGAAACTCACCCCATTTTAAGTTTAGCCCCATCATAACACCCATTCATACCATTCCCAGAAGCACTTATTGAAGGTCCGCCAAAAGACTGGCATCCCCGCCACACATGCACCCACTGTGCACCTGAAGAAGCGTTGGCAATCTGTTGTTGTTCTTCACAGGCAAAGTCATGGCACAGAGGCCACAAAGCAATGTTGCTCAAGGTATATAACTGGCACACTCTCTCACACATACAATACAGTGGTCACCTTCGCATCCACTGGGAATGGATGGCCTCCCAGTCCTGCAGCTTTCAGGGCCCACTCTAGCATCTGGTATAGTTCTGTCACAATGTATCAGGACATACAGACCCTGTATTGACACTGCACCTTGCTCATTCTTAATAAATGGAGGTGGAGCAAAAATCTCTGGTCCTCCTGCAGACCTCATGCATCTTGAGGGGCCCTGCAACTGGAACTTCTGCCTGAGCTAGCTGCTGCTCCTGGGTTTGCTGTCAGTCCATGGTCCTTCTGCATCCAGGTTTGCTATCTTAGGAAGGCAGCTGCAGTGACCAACATCCCACCAGAGTCTAGGTGCAGGGGTCCTGCTAACAAAGACCTATGTTTAGTAAATCAGGGGCAAAACAGGTTCTGAGAACAGACAGTGCCTGACATACCCTGCAGGTGAGGCCTGCACACACTCTTCCATACAGTGAGATATGCAGGGCCTGATAATCAGAGCCATGTTTCCTCCATTCATTCAGCTCCATCCTCAGAGTGTGCACCAACTCGGTGAAGGTGCTGCGAAAGCTGAGTGACCAACACGTTACATCAAAAAGGGAGTGCACGCTGCATTCCAAACCCCTTCTTATCCCAGACCCACATCAATCATGAAACTTGTCACTGTATTCGGTACAGTCCATTATAAGCTCATAGTAACAGATGATGAAGCAATTGAGTCTGCCTCCCATAACACCCATGCAGATATCACGTCATAGCTCACTTTTTGCCAGCCCCTGTCTCTTTTTAAGTCAATGCCATTAACCTATCATTCATTGAGATGCCAATGTCGAATTTACAAGCACCAATGGCATGGTGCAACTCACTTTTGTACGGCATTTGAATCCTAAGCACATTCTTTCTGCATGCATTGCATTTATCTATTTGCCCCCTCAATGCCCCAGCATCCAGCACTTTCTCTATCAAATTGACATTTACTCCACCCATCCTGGACACTGTCCCGGTCATTTCCAGTAACAATTAGAGTCTAGTGAACAACAGGTAACAGCTGGGAATTCAGCTGATGGGGGACAGAATCCCCACTGGTCTCTGCCTGGCTGCAGGTGCTCCCGGGGGCACAATGTTCCGTGCTATTTTGCGTTATTTTGACAGCTCGTTCCCACCAATCAACCCATGTGGAGGTTCACTACATTAAACTTTGCCGCAACTTTCTCCCTTGCCTCTGAATCCCAACTACATGTCTTAGCAGTGCCCTTTAATTCATCCATGACCATGGAGGTCATAATGGTGCTCACTGTCAATTTCCCCCCTCCCATAACCTACTGTGTCCTTCAGTGACTCCTCTGCATTATGCCATCATACCTTGATGATTGCCCCCATCACCATTCTTCTCCCTATTTTAATACATGCCTCTGCCTTCCCCCCATCAGCCTTGATTGCTGCACCTCCTTTTGGCAGTGACCTCTACTTGTCCCTGCAGCCCCTCCTTGTCACTCCTCGCCAATCCACGAATGGACGGCCTTTGTCCCAGATCTCGGACTAACTTCGAAGAACAGCCCCTAAACATGATGACCAGATCCCTGATCACTGTCTGCAGCTCCCTGACTGACTGTACGTGATTCTCCAGTCTGCGAGTAATGGAGTTTCATGACGGAACATTGTGGTTGATCACCCATTCATCTTCATTTGCAATCCCTCGCAAAGAAGAATCTCCTCCACTCTTAGGGTGAGTCATAGATGGCTGTACAGTTCAATGCGGCTTCTGCAGATTCTGATACGTTGGGAGTGGTCACAGGAAGGGGTGGGTGGAGCGTTGGTACGGCAGTGCACTCCTTTCGCTGTTTCTACTGGCTTCTACTTTATCCCAACGAAAAGTCTCGAGGCGCTCAATGCCTTCCCAGATGTTCCATCTCCACTTCGGAGTGTTTTGGGTCAGTGATTTCCCAGGTGTCGGTGGGAGTGTCACATTTTGCCAGTGAGGCCTTCAGTGTGTCACTGAAAAGCTATCTCTGTCCACGTAGGGCTCATTTTGAAACTGGAGTACAGTATCTGTGAGTCGGTCAGGCGGACGATGTGGCTAACCCATCACAGCTGACCAAGAGCGGTCAGTGCCTCGATGCTGGGGATGTTGGCCTGGTCAAGGATGCTGGAGTTGGTGCATCTGTATTCCAGCGGATTTGCAGGATCTTGCACAGACAGCATTGGTAGTACTGCTCCAGTGCCTTGAGGAGTCTGCTGTGTTGGACGTATCCCCTGAATGTGCCTGGTCTGAAATGTACAGTTAATAAGGTTATTAACAGCAATAATCCCCCTTGAAAAGCTGTCTAGTGAGAATCTCACCTCGCTGTCCAGAATTTGCTTAAAATGTGCAGCGAGTTGTCCCTAATCTTGAGCTAGGCCTCACTGAATTTCTCACACAATTCTGCCGCATAGCCACCACTGCCTACATCATTCAGGCCCCTGTAAGAATCTGCTCAATGTTGCTATGGAACAGGAATTCCAAAACAAAACGAGTATTGTCATGGAACAAGAACAACAATTAGGAAATTGTTTACTTTAACAATAATGTTAAAATTACAACAGCAAGTTTTAAAGAGAATAAAACATAATCAACTGAGTTTGATGTATGAGGCAAACAGGACCAAAGTCATTTCAATGTATTGGCTGTGCAGGATTAAACCTTCCCTTCTTCAGACTGTGGCTGGTAAGATGATCTGAAACTTTTAAAAATTTCCAAAGTAATTGATTTTAATCACTCCGAACATTCTGCTTCGCCCAGCAAACTTTTAAAGCTTAAGCCATAATTGACATTGATTTCAAACTAATTTTGAGTGAGTTTAAGCAATATGCTGCAGCAGGAGACACAGCCCTGGGCCTGAACCTATGGGTTCAATTGACTATCCCAGTCACTAATGATTAATGCTGGACTCATTCAACCACGGATTCTCGAGCACTTGGGAATCTGGGGGCTATGTGATTTCCACTCTGTCCCCTAAATAAGTAGATTTAACAGCAACTTCCAACTTGAAGAACCTAGGGCACTAATACTGGTCAAGAGACTTTTCAAGAAATCTTCATATTTTTCATTGCTCAGACCTTTAAGTATAGAAGTCGGGACATCATGTTGAGGTCATACAGCATGTTGATGAGGCCACTTCTTGAGTGCTGTGTCCAGTTCTGGCCTTCCTGTTATAGGAAGGATATTATTAAGCTGGAGAAGGTTCAGAAGAGATTTACCTGATTGTTGCGGGGAATGGAGGGCTTGTGTAGAAGAGGTGGATAGGTTGGATCTTTTTTCACTGGAGATTCAGGGGTGATCTTATAGAGGTTTATAAAATAGTGAGGGGTATAGATCAGGTGAACGGCAGGTGTCTTTTCCCTACTCTTGTGGATTTCAAGACTAGGGGACATATTATATTTAGGCCCGAAACGTCAAGTTTTCCTGCTCCTATGATGCTGCTTGACCTGCTGTGTTCATCCAGCCCCATGCTTGTTATCTCGGATTCTCCAGCATCTGCAGTACCTTTTATCTCTGACATATTTTTAAGGTGAGAGGAGAAAGATTTTAAAAACATTTAGGGAGCAATTTTTTTTTCACAGAGAGAGATTCGTGTGCGGAATGAACTTGCAGAGGAAGTGATGGATGCAGGTACAGTTACAATGTTTAAAAGACATTTAGATAAGCACTCGAATAAGAAATATTTGGAGGGATATGGGCCAGGACAAACACGTAGGACCAGTTAAATTTGGGATTATTTTCAGCATGGATTGGATAGACCGAAGGTTCTGTTTCTGTGCTGTATGACTATGACTCCAAGTAACATGGAAGACTGTGAGAGTGTAAAATAGCTATGGCTGAATCATATTTGCACTTAAAATGTTGGATTCTATTGTGTTATTTGATTTTATTCTGCCTGCACTAAGCTGTTAGCTGGACAAGAAATAAAACTCAAGGTATTAGCTATAGCAGTGATGGTAAATACAATAAAAAGAACATGGGATATGATAAAGAGGAATAAACCATTGTTTAGAAATGAGAGAGGAATGGCCTGTCAACTGCTAAGCTTTCTCTTGAGATTAGTTATTGACTAAACTGTACCGAGTCCACTGACTACAGTCTAAAATGTTTATGATTTGATTTGCCGAGCCAGATCTCAATATTTTATCCTGTAGGTTTTGTTATTTTTACAGACAAGTCTGATACACCTCTTCACAGACTTTGCCAATACCATACTCCCTCTAAGTTGCATGGCCAAACAAAGAAACTAAAGTTCATGAATACACTTCAGTCCCTTTGAGTGGCTGCACATATTCATTTGTACGAAACAAAATGCGAAGGGCTTGTGCACTTAACTGAATTGTCCATACAGAAAAAAAAACATATTTAGCAGGAGGTTTGCACTCCATCTCACCAACATAACTTCCTGAGGCAGAAGCTTACTGATATTCAAAGAAAATTCATGTTCATATACATTCATTTATTTAGGTGCTTCCAGGTCCCATGCTATGGTACAACAGGTTGAATTTTTATTCCAAGTTTGTGATCTCAATTTTGGGATATTTCCTAGGGTCCCAATGCTGCTTGGTAGTCAAATAATTCCTACAGTGCAGATAGAGGCCATTCAGCCCAGCAAATCTACACTGACCCTCCAGAGAGCATTCCACCCAATTCCTGCTTTTTAACATGACTAACCCACCTAGCCTACACATCCCTGGATACTACAGGGCAATTTAACATGGCCATTCCACCTCGCCTGCATATCTTTAGGCTGTGGGAGGAAACCAGAGCATCCAGAGGAAACCGGCACAGACACGGGGAGAATGTGCAAATTCCACACAGACAGTTGCCTGAGGGTGGAATCAAACCCAGGTCCCCAGCACTGTGAGGCAGCAGTGCTAACCACTGAGCCACTGTGCTGAGTGTACGTCACAATCCCCAATTCTCACTGAAAGGCCAATTACTGACATAGGGGGCACTCAATTCAATTAAGGATGGCAATCTCGAGAGCCAGTAGGAGGTCCTCCACAACATTGAGAGAGATGCAGCCTGCAGTTCAGAGAAGAGAGAGGGGGACTGGTGAGTTGGATTTAATGGAGTTTGCTGGAATGGAAAAAGTAGTGAGCAGTCATAATGGGGCAGGGATAATGGGTTTGGCTGTGCATCCAACTCCTGCTGAGGGAAAAACTGACCCCCATTAAAGCAGTGGCAGAAATGGCCTGATGCTGGAATGTCAACTGTGGGCTCATTAAACTTTCAAACTGTTTCATCACAACAGGGAAGATAGGAGCACATAGATAAGTGAATGTTTTTGAATATGAATTTTGTTCGATTACTTTTGACGATCTGTGCGTGTTTTGCCTCAGGAATTATGTAGATGAGACGTAGGCCAAGTCATTTTTTAATTGCGTGAGACCGATTCACTCAAGAAGTTTGGTCCTTTGTGCAAAATAAAATGGAGGATGCACGTTCAATCAAAGGGGCTAACTTGTGCTCAAGCTATGAATGAACTTTAGGCTTTTGGACTAATAGATCATTATTCCTGAGATACTGGGATTTGGTTGCAGCTCAGAGATTGTCCAGAACATCCATGCACTTCCTATGACTGCTGAAAAGTGCCTAGGAAACCCTATTGGGCTTGTCACTGCCCTTGGTGGGGTGGGTGCATGTTACTCCTTCAAAGTGCTGGCATTGAGGACCTGGCATTGAGAAGATGTTGTTCACTGAGAACCACTCCCACTGCCCTTGCATCGAAATCCAGTTGCCTCATCTCCTCCTTCACAGGCGAATCCGATCGCTGTGACTCCTCCTCTCACCCTGAGTCAACTGCGGAATGGTTCAGTAGTAGATGCACTATCAACACTCATCACTTCTCCCCTTGGTATTGATGGGAATGAGATTTTTCATTTGTTTTATTTTTATCACATGTACCTGGGGAGAGTGAAAAGTTTTGTTTGTGTGCTAGGCAGGCAGATCATAACATACAAAGTGCATGACGGCAATAGAAGGCTGCAGAGAAGGTGCACAAAGAGTGAGATCGACATTAAATTTGAAATTTGGGACATTCATTCAGAAACCTAATAACAGCGGGGAAGAAACTGTTCTTGAATCTGTCGGTATGTGACTTTAAGCTTTTGTATCTTCTGCCCAACAGAAGAAGTTAGAAGCGATTATAACCGAGTTGGGAAGGGTCTTTGTTGGCTGCCTTTCTGACGCTGTGAGAAGTACAGATGGAGTAAAAGGATGGAAGCGTGGCTTGAGTGATGGACTGAGGTGTGCTTACAACTGTTTATTGTTTCTTAGCAGTCCTGGGCAGAGATCTACCTTGCTTCTGACTCTTTGCCAGTCCTTGTGGGAGGTGGGAGGTGTGGAATTTCTGTTGCTGTGATTTTATATCCTGAGAAGGCCAATGCTGGCTGCCTAAGTGCCTTAAACATTCTTGTTACAATGTTCCATTGGTTCTCCAGCCAGTTGGTAGAACCTAACTCGAAATCCTAACCCTAACTCTAACCTTAACCCCACTCCCAGGTGCCTCAAGATGGATGTGCCCATTTAATAAAACCCTGCAAATTGGTAAGTTACTTTGTACATTGGCTGCAAGAGAAGAGGGGAGGGAATGCTCAAATAGTGAAATCAAAGGCTTTTCCAGGTCACTTTCTTTCACTGCCCAAGTTTTGGCTACTGCAAGGACCATCTGTGCAGAGGGATGAATATAAGGTTCAAGTGGCTCCCTCCTACTTGAGGGTGGGCAGACATTCTGCTCCCAATCCTCTTCGAAAATGGCCCAGAGCTTGGACCATGCTGACAAATCAATACTCTATCTAGAGGCAGGAAATCTGGGGCAATCTTTCTCCAGTCCCACCTCATCAGCTGACGAAAAATTCAGCTCATCGTCTTCTTATGATGGCTGGCAATGCAGTGGTGTGTTGTACAAAATGAAAAGAGTTCAAAATTTCTCAGCTCTCAACCACCACGGTCTTGTAGTTGTGGGTTGAAGAATTGACATGAGTACTTCTGTTAGAAAATAAAATGGATGTTAAAATTAATTCTTGTAAATATTTGATTTTGTTTGAAATGGTTTGTCCTGAGGCAATTCTCAAGCCAAGACCAAACAAGTAGCCTGACCTGCAGCACCTTGTTTAGATTTTCTTTTATCATGTTTTGTGTGGAATGTATTATTAACTAAGGAAAACAACTGGTTGAAATTGTAATAGAATTACCATCAATGGTGCTCTATCTCTGTTTGAAGTTTGCTTTCTAAAGTTTCATGGGCACTGGTTTGCATCTCATATTTATTGAAATGTTGGCATCACTAATAAGACCAATATTTATTGCCCATTCCTAATCGTCAATAGGAAGGTGGCAACTAAAGCAACTTAGTGGCCGTAGACTTAGGATCCCTACAGTGTGGAAACAGGCCCTTCAGCCCAACAAGTCCAAACTCTCCCTCACAGCATCCCACCCAGACCCTTCCCCCTGTAACCCACCTAAT
This sequence comes from Ginglymostoma cirratum, assembly GCA_024137785.1. Lineage (NCBI taxonomy): Eukaryota > Metazoa > Chordata > Chondrichthyes > Orectolobiformes > Ginglymostomatidae > Ginglymostoma > Ginglymostoma cirratum. The sequence goes on from JAHRHZ010000043.1 coordinate 29,036,978, forward strand.
CTACACATCCCTGAAAACTACGGGCAATTTAGCATGGCCAATTCACCCAGCCTGCACATCTTTGGACTGGGAAAGAACCCATACGGACACGGAGAGAATGTGCAAACTCCACACAGACAGTCGCCTGAGAGTGGAATTGAACCCAGGACCTTGGCAGCAGTGTTAACCACTGAGCCACTGTGTGGCCTCTTAGGCAAAGTCAAAAGGCAATATGAAAAATCGCACACTTTGCTGTGGATCTGAAGTCACATGTAGGTCAGACCCAGATAAGGATGGCAAGTTTCCTTCTCTAAATGATGTTTTGGAAGTCATTAGAAATTAAGAACCAAGGAAATGCAGACTCTGCCCTAACTAGATTAAAATTGTACCTCACTTCATTGATGTCTCCCTGAATACTAGGTGCTGTGAAGAGTCAGAAAGAGATAGTCTATCCTAGCAATGGGAGGAAGATACCTGCAGCAGAGACTGTGGTTGGATGTGGTGGAGGATTTCAGAAACAGAAGTATCATGTGTTTCTGGATTTAGTGCTTTAATGTCTGCAGGTGGGATGAATACAGAGATTCACCACATCCTGTTCTGTGTACCACAGCTGGCTGCCCACAGCAGCTACAGTAATCAAAAGGATATATGATCATTCCGACTATGTGCTGAAATCAGTGACTTGCGCTTTGGTGGGTCCAGTCAGGCAGTTGGGTTTGGTGATGACCCACTTTACAGCAGTCGGGAACAAAGTTGAGGGGATGACAAAATTCCGGAGGCTGCTGCCTCAGATGTTACTCGGAGACAGTCCCACATCTAGGAGAGGTGTCCCAGCAACGACTCGGAATGGTTGTCTATAGTGTAGAAATGGGCAACCAGTTAACATATTGACAGTTTCAATTAAGGTCAATCTTTCAGGTCCTTCAGCTGCTGGATCAGCTCAACAAATTTACTCAAGAGGACTTCCTAACTGGCTACCTCTAAACTTGCTGCTTCTGATATTTAAGGCCCAATCATAAAATGCAGTCAATGATAGCTAAAGGTACTCAGTGGGAGCTGTCAGTGGGAGTGCCTGCTCATTTCTGTCTTCACTTCACAGTGGTAAAGTTGACATAATAGCCAACCCTGGAAAACCATCTATTGGACTGCAGTTTTACACACTTGCATCCAGCCAACTGGAATATTAGCCAGGTGTCTGTGAAATATCTCAGACAATTCAGAGGTAATTAAAGTTAACCACAGTGATGGTGCTGATATCTATAGATAAGGTGTGGCCATTTGGTCCAGCAGACAGCAAGTCTTCTACAAGAAACCTATTGGATTCCACCTAAGGGGACATCTGAAGGTACCTGAGATACTGGGGTTCAGACATGTCAAAGAAATTGAACCTCTGCCTGTAGAAATATCTCATGGCAAGTGTTTTATGCAAGTTGCAGATTTCTACTTGTCCCCTCGCTCTTACATCCCCTTTGTGCCGAACCCCTCTCTGTTGGCCCCTGACGTGGAAAGTCTGACAGTTTGGATATTACATAAGGAGCGAGTTGGGCTTGACAGTGTTGCCTCGGTGTTTGGGAAGTCTTCTGGCATTTAGTTGGTAAGTTGAAACAGGATTTTTCTTGCTTGTCCACTGCAGCTTTGGCAGAAGAGTCAGGAGAATCCAGATACTATTTCCCAGGGTTTCCACAGCTTTTGACCGAACTTATAAAGGACAAACAGATGAACCCCCACAAAACCATTTCCTCTCAGGCATAAAATCATTGCTTAGCCAAGTGTCAGAACCAGCTGGAACTCTTTTTAAGTCAGGGCCATTAGGAGAGGCAGAGAGAAACTTGGTGAGGAAATAATTTGTGCCATTTTGTTTTAATGACCACATTTTTTTGTTGTACTTACAGTTTCTCTCAGTGTCCTTATTTTTTTTAAAAAGAAAAATGTCCCTTGAGCTAAAGAGTGAAGAAAACACAGGAGTTCATTTTCATTCTGTGTGGTATACTTGCATTCTGATGTCAGATCACACTTCCTTGGGGAAACAAACATTCAGTCACATCAAGCAGATAAAATAATATCAGAACACACTGAGAGGCTTTGAATCTTAATACCAAATCCGAAATCAGCTCCATGAAGCCATGTAATGCAAATGTGACTGGATAACCCCTACAGTGTCTGAAGAGAACAGAGCAGTTCACAGGTTCATTCTCAAGAAGTAATCACTTTCACATGTGGAAAGTGTATCAAATCTATTCCACCCTCAAAGCAAAAAAAAAAATTGTTTGTGCATTTAGACGTAGTTGTGACTTTTAAATATTTTGAGTTGCTGTATCTCTCAAACACTATTGACTGCTACTTATCTCTTACCTCTACATTTTTCTGATGTGCCCAAATAAACAATACAATCTCGCTATATTTGAAATAGAATATGTAAATAGAAATGCCCTGACATATTGTGTAAATACACCACTCTCGTATTTGGCTGAGACACAGACCAGGAAATTTTATCTACTTCCATCGATTGGATAGTAGATTGAATCTACTTTCAGAGGAGGGAGAGAAGGGGTGTGGTAGTAATGTCACAGGACTAGGAATCTAGACTATTCGTTTGTGGCTTAAGTCCCACCAAATCTGGTGGAAGGCATAGTTTGACCAGCTCCATCCACCCAGAGCCCAGTCATATTCCCGTCAGTGCCCTGTGTAAAGGACTTAGGAAAGGATAGAGGGTAGGTGCATTTCCCTGGACTAGATCACACCATTCATGCTCCTGTTTGCCTGTCAGGGGTCTCAGCTCACTTCTTGCAGGATCTCCAGGACTACACTCAATCACAACTAAAAGAAGAACTTGGAGGACACGTCAAAAGCTCTAACTTTACATTGTTTCTCCTGCACCCCTTTTCATTCCATTCAACGTGATTTGTCCCATAAAGGGCTGGATGTGCCCTCTGCATTTACTTGTCTTGTTGGCAACCTCCAGATCAGAGCCGCACTAGCTCAGTGGTTAGCACTGCTGCCTCACAGCACCAGGGACCTGGGTTTGATTTCACCCTCGGGTGACTGCCTGTGTGGAGTTTGCTCATTCTCCCTGTGTCTGTGTGGGATTGCTCCTGCAGTACAAAGATGTGCATGTTAGGGTGGATTGGATATGTTAAATTGCCCATAGGATCCAGGGATCTGATGTATAGTTTGGTTAGCATCGGGAAATGCAGGGATGGGGGAGCTCTGGGAGGGATACCGTTTGAAGGGACAGCTTGATGGGCCAAATGGCCTGCTTCCATAGTGTAGTGATTGTATGAGAAGACCGTTTGCATCTGGATCTCTGCCATTTTTCGATTGATTCCACTGTTCCTTTGCTGGAGTTACAGTACAGAGGGTGTCAGGTAGAATCATTGCAGAAAGTTTACATTTGAATTTGGTACTAGCTACAAATAATGATAAGGGCTTGCAAAAAGAAAATCACAATTGTGGCCAAGCTGAAAGAAGCAGCCACCTGGTTCTGCAATATTTATGAATGGTTAAATGCTCAAAATCCATTCTATTTGGGTATAAGAAGCTGTCATGGGAAAAAAGCTGAAGTAGACATTGTGACAAAAACATAGCAACAAGAATTCAAGTGAAGGTAATGACCTCAAATCCAGTAGTTTTATTAGGGGAGAAAGAAACCAGATATTACAGATACATACAGAGACACAGATGTTGATTTGGAAATAACACAACATTTGTAAATTGCAGAGCAGGGTTTGCTTTCCCAATAGCCAGAGAGTAATGGGGAAGAATGGCGTAAAAACATAAAAATATCAGGGTTCCCAACTGACAGCGTTCCTTACATTTGTCAAGACCAGCCTTGCCAGTTTCTCTTAATCCATCTCTGCATCCTCTTCATCACGCCAATGCATAGAAATATAGAAAAATGTACAACACAGAAGTTAATCTTGTCTGTCATTTCTAAATGAGCTATTAATGTTAAACATAGTTTTCAGCTCTTGGTCTATAGCCCTGTGTGTTATGGCACCTCCAATGCAGACACAAATGTTGCTTATCAAAACAGGTGTAACTATAAAAAGGCCACTGTAGCAAATATTAGTTTTGAATTCCCCTTCAAATACAAGCAGATTTCTCTGATGAACAAAAACAGATGTTACTGGAAAAGCTCAGCAGGTCTGGCAGCACCTGTGAAGGAGAAAACAGAATTAACGTTTCTGGTCTGGTGACCCTTCCTCAGAACTCAGAAAAACTCCAAGTTCTGATGAAGGGTCAGCGGACCCGAAACATTAACTCTGTTTTTTCCCTTCACAGATGCGGCCAGACCTGCTGAGCTTTTCCAGCAACTCCTGTTTTTGTTCCTGATTCACAGCTTCCGCAGTTCTTTCGATTTTTCTCTGGTTAAATTCTTTTGGATAAGGTGAAATGGCTTTCATGGGTTATGTTATTTAGTCTTACAGAATCTTAAAATAACACGTCTCAACTTACACTTTTGCAATGAAAACATACACAAGTAACAAAATCTTAATTTATTTTATCATCTGTATTCCTCTGTCATAAGGGAATGGTTACATATCAGTCAGTGCGACAACGCTCCTCTGAAATGTCCTCACCTTTCGTTCCTAACCGTAAATGACCCAGCCAACATTGGCCCTGCTGTTGGCTTTGGTTTTAAAATGTCAACTAATGGCAGATTGTCAATGCGATAGTTTGCTGCCATCAACTAGGTCTTAAGGAGAAGAGGCTCTTGTCTTGAACAAGATGTAGTTTATTGCAAGATAGCCCTAACTATACATTATATAGGAAAATAAAAAAAAGGGCTGATTCTTAGGTTTTTTTTGGCTAGGGCTGAGTGGCATTGAGATTTTTGGAGGGTTTTTCATGCCAAGGCCTTGCAAAGTGTTCTTCTCATATCTTAACAAACTCACTGCATTAATTTTCTATACCACTGTCTCTCAAATTTGATTCCGGACTCGTTAATATTTGTCATACTATTGCAAAAGTTCTTGATGAAGAATCATCTAGACTCGAAATGTTAGCTAGCTCTCTCTCTCCACAGATGCTGTCCGACCTGCTGTGATTTCCAGCATTTTTGTGGCTTTCAGTATAGATTCCAGTAATTTGTTCCTGAATTGTTATTGATGCCTTTGCAAAGATAACCTTTCAAAGCAAAATTAAGTGGTTCATATAAAATAGTTAGGAAGCTTAGTAAAATAACTTACCAATATAATGATCCTGTATCTATGTGCTGTTTACTGTGATATTATGTGCTCAAGATGGAGACATCTTCTGCATTGCCTAGAGTCTTCCCACTCACTTTCCATTCACATAACGTAATAAACATGGTTTACCTTTTTCCACCACTTTCCAAATAAGGCCTGATACCTATCACTTTAATAAATTCTTCCCCACTGATCTGCTGCTTAAATTATGGCTCTTATTGTGGCGCCAATAGTCCTCTTATTGTCTAGTTCTGTTAGTCTCGATCTGTGCTTTCCCATACTAAGACCTTAGTTTTAGTTACAACTATGGCCCTGGATGTCTCCATGTGGCTGTGCTTCATGATGTCCACTTGATATGGCAGCAACGCTCATTACGATTTGTAAGTACTGCTTTTTAACTTCTAAACTCGTCAACCAATTCTACACCACTAAGTTAAATGTTTCCCTTTATCCAGCAAGTACTTTTGTCTTTACCTCTGGAGCTCTATTATCTGTTCACTTCCCAGCTGAACCTCACAGTAGGACTGTTTTCACATTTTCTTCCTTCTTGTCGAATCTGTGATTAACTCTTAGCTCACAATTGTTTCAGCACTTTTTATCAAGGAAGTAAAAGGATTTTACAATTGTGTGCTGTTTCCTCCCCTTGCTGATCTTTGCACATGTTTCAATGCAGGCTGATTCACCAATCAGCCATTGCTGTAGCAAACAACTGACCTGTATGAATATTTTTAAAGTGGTAGGGTCCTTAAAGCTGTAAATGTCCAGTACTGATGTTGGGTTTACTGGAATTCTTACTATGGTGCCATGGTATATGGTAAAACTTAATAGAATTCCAATCCTTACCACTGACCATCATGTTACATTTAGTTTTGGGATGCCAACTACTGGCAACTTGTGGTTGGAGCAGATTTCATGCCATTAGTTGAGTGTTATAGAAAACAGGGTCTTATGTTGAGTTTGTGTCAGAGATAATAGGAACTTCAGATGCTGGAGAATCTGAGATAACAAGGTGTAGAGCTGGATGAACACAGCAGGCCAAGCAGCATCATAGGAGCAGGAAAGCCTGCTTGGCCTGCTGTGTTCATCCAGCTCTACGCCTTGTTATCTCTTATGTTGAGTTTATCGCATGGTAGCAAAGAGGTAACAGTTACATCAGGAAGATAGATAATGTTGCGAAGTCTACTGGGAGAACTTGTATGAAGGATTTCATTTGACACATCCCAAGCTGCGCTACCTCACTTCTACCCAAACCTATGTGACATAATGAGATTAGGCAGAGTTTAATACAGTCTCCAACATGAACTCGTTCAGAACCATTACCATATACATTATACACTTCCTCATGGATCGGCTTCAAGATTGATTAGAATGAGGTTATATTATCATAACAAAACTGTGGTACTCCTTAAGCCACCCACTTCATTCCTTTCACAATCTGGAGGTTTATGAATGCCTCGTTTCACATTGTTGAGCTCTTATTTGTAGATTTACCTTATTTCCTTCTTTATTCTTTTCAGATGTAGCTGGGTTCTGCCTTTCAACCTTCGCCCTTAACCAATTTGTTCTCCAATTTGAAAAAGCTGCAGGCAGATCTGTATGGTTGTTAATTTGTATTTGCTCTGTACCAATTCCCAGCTTAATCTTGTTATAATAGTAAACATTCTACACTCTAAACATTGAGCCAAGAGTATTGCATCACCACTCCAAAATGTTCGGAGAAGATAAGTCATGGTACTTGCAAGTATTCACTCTGGTAAAAGCTTAAATTATATTAATGAGCTTAGCAACCTTTAATTGAAACAGCCTGACTTTGTTTCTTCTAATAATGCAAAGAAACATGCCATACATGTGGGAAAAGACCATAAAACAAGGTGGGAATGCATTTGTTGGACTCCTCCATCAAGGCAATCTATGACATTTACTTTGGCTTTGACGTAATTTCTCAAACTCTGAAATGCCCTTCAGCAAACATCAAATGGAACCCATATGCTAAACATTTGCAACACTGAGAGCACAATCAGGGTTTAAGAACCAGCAGCTTTTGTACATATGCATTCTGCTGTAACATGGCATTTAAGGAATAACTATGATTCAGATTTTCCCCTAATTTCCTCAGTAAAATATTTTTTCTTTTATTAAGGCATGATCATTAGGACATAGTTTCACATCTATTGGCTATCCTTCAGGTGCCTTGGTCAAATGCTAACTCTTTGTATGAGGCATGACTTAATGAGTGCTGGCAAGTGATTTGAACATGTTGTATTTCTGTTGAACTTAACTTCATTGTGTTTATTGTTGTTTATTCATACCTGTGCAAATGGAACGAGATTAATTTAGGATAATTGGCTGGCATGGACGATTTGGACTGAAGGGTCTATTTCCCTGTTGTACATCTCAGTGACTCTCGTGTAGAGCTGGAAGAACACAGCAGGCCAGGCAGCATCAGAGGAGCAGGAAAACTGACGTTTCACGTCTGGACCCTTCTTCAGAAATGGGAGAGGGGAAGGGGACTCTGAAATAAATAGAGAGAAGTGGGGAAGCGATGATGGAAGGTGGATAAAGGAGCAGGTAGGTGGAGAGAAGACGGACACGTCAAGGAGCCGGGGATGGAGCCAGTAAAGGTGAGTGGAGGTAGGGAGTTGGGATGGCGGTTGGTCAGTTGAGGTGGGAGGAGCAGATCGGTGGGAGAAAAGGCAGACAGGCCAAGGAGGCGGGGACGAGCTGGGCTGATTTTGGGATATGGTCGGAGGTGGGGAGATTTTGAAGCTTGTGAAGTCCATATTGAGACCATCGGGCTCAGGGTACCCAAGCAAAATATGAGGTGCTGTTCGTGCAGCCTTCGGGTAGCATCGTCTAGACCCGAAACGTCAGCTTTTCTGCTCCTCTAATGCTGCCCGGGCTGTTGTGTTCTTCCACCTCCACATTGTGTGATCTCAGATTCTCCAGCATTGGCAGTTCCTACTATCTCTCAATGAGTCTAGTTACTCTTTCAACCTCAATGATGTCAAGTACCATGATGCTCGGCTCCCAACCTAGCCTTCTTTGTTTTCATATGTTAGTTTCACACACAAAGTTGGATAATAAGTATTACTTTTGCTTGTGCTCCTGTTTGTAAATGTATACTTGTGAATCATAGGGCTGAATAAATCCTCGATTTAGCAAGCTTTAAACAGTGATGGATCACTCTTTCTTTCTGATTCATTTAAGAAGAGAAATAATTACTTCTTGTGAAATGATAATAACACTGCTACAAAGCGATAGCTGCGTTCCTGTGCAACATCGTGTCACAGAAAATTGCGTTATAGAAATAACGGGACTGACGGGAAAAGTGGGGTTGGGACAGACCGCTAAAAGATATCACTCAAAATTGCTCAAAAGTCTAACTCAAAGGATAGCGCCGTTTGAATAAATTTTTAATTCATATCTAATAATGAAATAAAAGTAAATTTAACACCTTATCTTAAAAAATTGTCAAGATGACTTGATGGGCGAGGAAGTTTTGAGGTTGCTCTGCTGTCAATGCAGGGGCTGAGGGTCATTACCATCATTGTCATCATCTTCAGGTGCAATTGTGGTTGCAGGGTTAGGGCAAAAAATATATAATCCAGAAGTGGATGGCTGTGGTTCATTGTCTTCTGACTGTTTCTTGGGGGTTGGCTTAAAAAAGACATCCAGTTTTTGCTGCTTTGCCCTTTTTCTTCTTTCATGAAGAAGCTGTTCATAGAATGCCAAGTAAGATCTTATTCCATGAACTGCTATGGTGCTGCATTCTGCATTGTAATTATTATCCTCTAAGAGCTGCAACTGCTTCTCAATGTCACTCAGGACAGAAGACAAAACAGAAGTGGAATGCTCTTGTGGTGCTGCATCCTGGACTTCATCTTCGTCTCCAGCTTCTACTTACCCTTTAGCAACTAGTTGTTGTAGATCAGCTGTAGAGTGGTCTTCTCAGTTGGACTCAAGCAGCTCTTCAACATCCTCACTCTCCACTTCTTCAAATCCAACTTGCTTTCAAGATCAACACAATGTTCTTTGATTCTTGGGAGCTCCTCTGATGGAGCAAAGCCTTTAAAATCTTGAAAAAAATCTGGGAAAAGCTGCTGCCAAACTGCTTGCGAGCACTCCTCACTGACATCACCCCAGGCCTCAATAATGTCAGTTGCATTCTTGATATTAAAGCTATTCCAAAATTGAAGAACACTGACCTTATCCCCCTCAGTGGCTGCAAATCAGCTTCTTAAATGTGTACCTTAAATAATAAGCTTTAAAAGCTGCTATTGCACCCTGGTTCATGGGTTGAAGGATATTGTTTTTTTGTGTTTGCGGATAGAAATAGCACTTTGATGTTTTCAGAAAACTCACCAATGGTGGGAAGATGGCTTGGCTCATTATCCAGGATGAGGAGTATCTTGAAATCCAAATTCTTTTTCCTGCAATATCTTCCAAAACATCAACAATAAGGTCAGAAAAAAATTGCCCTATCATCTAACCTCTTCTGCTTGACCTAAAGTAGACACTTAGAGTAGACGTAAGGTAACCTTTCACGGTTCGTGGGTTGGCAGAATGGTACACCACCACAGGCTTAAACTTTAAGTCTCCACTGGCATGGGCATCCAGCAGCACAGTCATATGATCCTTTGCTACTTTAAAGCCTGGAGCATGTACTTCATTCATAGAAATGCCAGTTCTTGATAGCATTCATTTCCAATATAAACCTGTCTCATCCAAATTGAAAATTTATCTAAGTTGTAGCCTTCTTTGTCAATTAATTTTTTGATGATGGAAGGAAATGCCATGGCATGCTCCTCATCTGCACAGGCAGCTTCGCCACATAACTTTACAATATGGAAAGCAGAGCGGTTCTTAAAACCAGCAAACCAGCCACTACTTGCACTAAAGGCAGGCACATCTGCAGGATTTTTAGCCTTTTTTGTTAGATCGTCATAAATTGATAAGGCTTTCTCTTTTATAGTAAGAAGGGTGGTCCCAGTTCACCTTTTCATTTGATCTTCTATCCACACACTTAGAAGCCGCTCCATGTCCTCAAGTGCCTTTGCCCATCACCTCACAGATTTGCTAGCACTCAGACTTGTTCCAGCAATACAGCTTGCTTTAATCTTTTCTGCATTGTCTCTAATGGTGCGTAAGGTAGACTCCTTTATTCCTGTTACCCGAACTATATCACGTGTTCTCTCGTCACGCTGAAAACATTTTATAACATCTAGTTTCTCTTTTAGGGTTATACAAAAAAAAAAGAAAATTACAGCACAGGAACAGGCCCTTCGGCCCTCCAAGCCTGCACCAATCCAGATCCTCTATCTAAACCTGTCGCCTGCTTTCCAAGGATCTGTATCCCTCTGCTCCCTGCCCATTCATGTATCTGTCTAGATACATCTTAAATGATGCTATCGTGCCCACCCTCCCACCTCCGCTGGCAACGCGTTCCAGGCACCCACCACCCTATGCGTAAAGAACTTTCCACGCACACCTCCCGTAAACTTTTCCCCCCTCACCTTGAAATCATGACCCCTCGTAATTGAGTCCTCCACTTTGGGAAAAAGCTTCTTGCTATCCACGCTGTCTATACCTGTCATGATTTTGCAGACCTCAATCAGGTCCCCCCTCAACCTCTGTCTTTCTAATGTAAATAATCCTAATCTGCTCAACCTCTCTTCATAGCTAGTGCCCTCCATACCAGGCAACATCCTGGTGAACCTCCTCTGCACCCTCTCCAAAGCATCCACATCCTTTTGGTAATGTGGCGGCCAGAACTGTACGCAGTATTCCAAATGTGGTCGAACCAAAGTCCTATACAACTGTAACATGGCCTACCAACTCTTGTACTCAATACCCGGTCCGATGAATGAAAGCATGCCATATGCCTTCTTGACCATGCTATCGACCTGCGTTGCCACCTTCAGGGTACAATGGGCCTGAACACCCAGATCTCTCTGTGCATCAATTTTCCCCAGGGCTTCTCCATTTACCACATAGTTTGCTCTTGAATTGGATCTTCTAAAATACAACACCTTGCATTTGCCTGGATTGAACTCCATCTGCCATTTCTCACGCCAAATCTCCATTCTATCTATATTCTGCTGCATTCTCCGACAGTCCCCTTCACTAACTGCTACTCCACCAATCTTAGTGTCATCTGCAAACTTGCTAATCAGACCATCTATACCTTCCTCCAGATCATTTACGTATATCCTTTCTTTATGTTATACCCTTTCTTTTACTTTCACCACTGGCAATTTTATCACCAGGATGCTTCTTGTTAACATTCTTGTCACTTTGTCTTCGCATCTTTGTGGGTAACATGGCAGAATTTGCGAAAAAAACCCCGAAAATCACAGAGTACTGTACCTCTCACAGAAAGTGCTTCATGACAAAGTCTGTGAAATGATCATGTGATGTCCGCGCAGAGACTCTTTCGGCGCTAAATTTGCGCATAATCGGGACAAAGCCTCTGAAAACAATCTGTGCGGTTATTTCACTGATCTTATCCAGATTTGCGTTTTTATCCAAAGTTACTTGTCATTCACCTTGCTTTTCATTTACTGTAGCCCAGGTCACTGAGCATAGAATAAGTATATCTTGATCAGTGCATATATCCATATGACGATTTGCGTTGAATTTAACTTCAGTTCTTTCTAAATTAACACTAGATTTATTGATAGAGAGCAACATCACATATTTGCCTCCACCATAACCAACACTCAATAGATCAGAAGTCTTAACTTGTCACAATCAGAGGACATGAAGAGAAATTCCAAAGAAACTGTTTTCTCTTTGACATTTCCATGCTTAACCTCTGCTCCATTTAAAAATAGACAGCACTGTCAGACTCAAAATGGCTGAGGCTGATTTTACGATAGCTTAGAAGTTTCTGAACCCTCCGTATTTTATTGACATTTCAGCTAAAATTGACCCAAAGAGTTTGGAGCTGAGCTCCTGCCTCAGCCAGCGCTGGATGAAAGAAAATCTCAAAATAGCTGTAAATAGTCTTAAAGTTACCTCTTCACTATTCAATAGAACACTGAAGGAGGAGGGAAAGTTACACCAATAGCTTGACAACCTTCTAACTTATCCATCAAAATGGACCCTCAACATCTGCAATACCTGTCTTTGGCACATGACTCAAATCTGAACATGTTGAACTGCTAAAGTATATAATTCTGCGATTCTAAGTCAGTTGCTATTTGATGTTCAGAGGGAGAGCAGGACTCTAGGCTGAATTAGCAGCCTGCCTCAGACTTTTTACTTCTGTCTCCAAGCTGCTGGTTAGAAGCAAAATTATATCTTACCCACAAAAACCGAAACTACCTAGTTCAGTTCATTGAGAAAATAGCAGGCAGGTGGGAATAGTTTAGTTTGGGATTATGGATAGCATGGACTGGTTGGCCCGAAAGATATGTTTTCATGATGTATGACTCTATGACTCTATCACTGGACACTGATCTCTGAGAAGTTGTAACTCATGTGAACTGATATTCAATCCTTTTTATTTACCAAACCGTCTTAACCTGCCCCATCTTTCTTAGTTTCTTGGTGTGTGTGTGTGTGTGTGTGTGTGTGTGTGTGTGTGTGTGTGTATGGTTGCCTGTGCATACGTGTGTGTGTGTGTGTCGATGTGGTAGTGAAACACTTTCTCTCAGCCCCATCCTTTTTCAAATGTTTAGTTAATATACTTTATCTCTGGTTTCAATTTTGCTGTGGATTTATTCCAAAACATTGAAATCTAGAAACCTTCATTTAGGGAATACCTTTCAGCCTACTTCAGTGAGTGATGAGAGTAAAAAAAGAAAGAAGTAAATCAAACAATATCTCACTGTCTCAGACTTAAAGCGGAAAAGCCACCATAATTTAAATTTACCCACATTATTCCTTCGTCCGTGACATATTATTTGAAAAATAAGATGTGAAATAAACAAAGTGGTACCGTTATGATATCATAACTCCAACAAAAGTTTTAGCGGAAAATAATTAAACCAAAATAACATTTCGGGGGTCTAATCCAACATGCCCCTGGCCCACCCCCCAGGCTGGCAGCTATCAGTCGCAGAAGGCAGACTGCGTGTTATGAATGCAGTCAATATGATGGATGCAAATAAGCTAGTTAGTTTTATTTATTGTTTCATGAGATGTTCCAGCATCTTACTGTCCTCATTGTTCTAAGTGCCAGAAAGTAAAGATTGGTCTGTTTCATGTATTTATTTTTGGTTCCTTGAGAACGGCGGGGCGTATTATATTTCTTAATGTGCCTTTCTCTTCTATCTATTTAATGACAGTAATCTGATCATTACTATTCCGAACAATTCTTCTAAACTCCAAATACGCCATACGAGCCATGATTTCTTTCGTCTCTTGTTTTGAACTCAACATTTATTGAGCCATCTCTTGTTCGATATATTCAACCTTTTAGAATCTCTTAGCTGAGAAACTGCATTCTTCCCAATGGTTATCTCTTTATCGTGTGGGCATTACCTCACCTACTTACATATATAACATTATGTATAACATTTTCTGACTCTGGTACCATTGGGCACTATTTGGGCCTCACCCTTCACTCGACTTATTTGTTTTAAGAGAAATTAATTAAATGTGTCCTATTTTTATCCTTTTGAAAGGATGTTTTTTCATAATTAAAATTTCAAAAGGATAATTATAAAGCAAAGCACATCATAAATAATGTAACAGGATTGTGTTAAATGTAATTGGTTTGTAGAGAATATTGATAGTTGTATTTCACATATATAACATTTAATAATATTAGACATCAGAAATGATTCATAGATATGATACATTGCACAATACTGAAGAGAAAATTAATTAACACTTCCTTGAATGAATTTCTAATACGTTAGATATACAGATAAATGTTCCAGATATACATTTTAATTGGCTAACTTGTCAGTGAGAATATTTAAATCAGCAGACAGAATAATTTATATACCTTGAGCGCATGCCTAACTTGTTGCAACACAATTTTACAAATTAACTTGATAAAGATAATAGTGGATATAAAATATAGAAAAGGACAAAGATTGTGAGAGATTGCAATGAAGGACTACAGCTCAAACAGTCATTATTCAACAAATTGAATAGTACGTCACTATGACATCAAAGTGAAATATGGGACAAAAAAGACCTTTTGCTCCATTTCTATAACCATGTGCAAAGAATTAAATCTTCATAGGGACAGAGAGCGCAGGGAATGGGGGATGGGTATGAAAATACTATTGATGAATGGTATGAAAGTTTGGGATGTGTTCCTGGTGATGGGAATGGTCACCAACGTAGGGGAAGGCAGATAGACGAGAATCACACTCTCCTCATTAAGGGGAATAAAATTTGTTTAAAAGCTTGTTTAGAACTTGTTGAGAGGGAGGGTACAATATTTAAATCATGGGTTCCTGATTAGTTACATCATACAGACATCAGAGCTATGTATCATTAATGGCAACTCACTTAGTATTCATTATTGGAAGATCAAAAGAACCATGTCTTTGCAATAGGGATGAAATGAAACAACTTCTGAGAAATCTGCACTCATGCACACTTCACACTGAAACAATGGTCATATAGAAACTGAATTCAAAATTCACAAATACCCTCAAGTGGTCAATCTGTGGTATAAGCCAACATCAATTTCTCTAAAAACCTCAGTGACAGATAATCCTTTAATAACCTCTTAAACTGTCAACCAAAAGGTAAACAGAGATGATTGCTGAGATAACAAGAGAGAATTGAACCATAGATAACAAGGCGTGGGGCTGGATGAACACAGCAGGCCAAGCAGCATCATAGGAGCAGGAAAACTTGACGTTTCGGGCCTAGACCAGAAAGAATTGAACCATCTTGCCTTGACTTTCAATGGCAACAATGAATACACCACTGTCAAAATACCTTGGTTACGATTGACATGAAATTAAATTGGACCAGTCTCATAAATACTATGGTTAAATCTGCAAGGTCAAAAATTGGGCATTCTGACATAAGTAATTTATTTCTTGACTCTTGAAGGCCTGTTGACCATCTCCTAGGAACAAATTAAGAGTGTGATGGAATACTCTCCATTTGCCTAAATGAGTGCAGCTTCAATACCACTCAAGAAGCTGGATGTGTTTGGCCACCATCCAGGAAGCTAAACAGTATCTCTCGAATACAAATGCACAGTGGGCAATATCTATATAAGCTGGAGAGCAGCAGCTCAGCAAGACTCCTATACAGCTTTAAAACCCACATTATCTGTCACTTAGAAGGGTAACGACTTTAGATATATGGGAACACCACCACACATAGTTTCCCTCTAAGCCATATATCATTTTGATTTGGAACCATATTATAGTTCTGTCACAATATACTACCCCTCCTTTCCTAGCAGCACTCATCTGAAGTGCCATGTATGATGGCCTCTTACAGAACAGACTCCACAAAATTTCTGATGTAGTTTGAATAGCTCAAGCCCGCAATGGAACTGGTAAGAATGGGAATTCTAAATAAGTGAAGGGTATAAGCATGCTTACAATGGACCAATGAAAATTGCTGGAAATGGAAATTCGGGCAGGTACCCTGGAATTGAATCCCACGTTCGCTTTAAAAAAAAGCCCTGAATCAGAAATTCTCAGTGAATCCCCACACATGGACTGTGTTGCATATTAGGTAACAGCTTTCATAAATAATCACTAATTCCACTCACTACGATAATGAAGAAAACCACCTGAGCTTGCTTTGATCTTCACCTCTCAGCCAACCCAAGGTCCTCAGCCATTTTCTTCCATCTACGATTTTTATACTGCACTGTATCATCCAAACATGGCTCAGAAACTTTGACATCAATACACCTCACTGAGTATTTTATTGACTTAAAATTTATGACTACGGAAGAAAAGCTAGGACATTTGACACATAAATTCTGTGCCAATGTTACTTTTCAACTGAATCATCCAGTTTAATCCTAGATCCTTGGCATTATTCCATCTTATGAATAACAAATTTTATTTCTACAAAACACACAATGAGGTTCATTGATCCCTAATTTCTTGAGGCACATTTGGATAATCTAGGACAAGATAAAATGATAGAATGGATGGAGGAAAATGTCTGAGGACCTTGGATTGTTGGCTTATCTTGTGAAAGCAAAGCTTGAGCCTTCAAGATCAGCTGGTGCTGTGAACATGTCCCAGTCTGGCACTGTAGTCTCAATCATGCCTGCTGCAGGTGAGCTGACATGCATTCTTCAGTGGTCTCTATCTTCTGTGCATCTTCATCTCAGCTGGTTTACCTTTCGGTTTCTCCTCACCTCTTCTGGTATCCTCCAAATATTCCAACTCCAGAGGTCACAGATGTCGGTGACTGTTTTCTACATTTATGTCGATAAATGTTATGTCTCACTTTCGGGCATCCTTGTATTGACATCCACCATGTCATGACCCGGTGACCAGATATCATATAGAAGGTAGACAAACAGGCGGCTGGAAGAGCACAGCAGGCCAGGCAGCATCAGGGGGAAAGGAGCAGTTAACGTTTCACGTATTAATCTTTTCAGTCCTGAAGAAGGGTAATACCTGAAGCATTGACTGCTCCTTTCCTCCAGATGCTGCCTGGCTTGCTGTGTTCTTCCAGCCTCCTGCTGGTCTACCTTGGATACCAGCATCTGCAGCCTTTTTGTGTCTAACCATATAGAAGATGTTTGACTACTCAGCCTTCATCCAGTACTGACATTGTCTTAGTCATAGGTATATGCAGAAGGAATTAGCATGCTCCAAGTCCTCAGACGTCTGGGCTGCCAAGAATATATCTGAGACAGTGAAGCTGGAAACTGTTCAACCTTTTCTCTCATCTGGTATTTTTTGTCTGAATTGTAGGTTGGGGTGCAGCAGTAAGCCTCCAGATGTAACCTCCCCAATTCTCCACCACTATCCAGTCGAACGAGGGCTGGTACAGGAGAGGAAAGTTCAAGCTTTGCTTCCTCATTCAAAAGCAGGAATCTGATACATCTGTGTTACAGCTTTGTCTCCATCAGCCACTACTTTGAAGAGCCATGAATCTGTAACCAGCAGTGTGCCCGACTAGTCCATTTAAACTTGGCATACTGTGTATTTCCTTCCCTTAAGCATATGTCAAAAACATACAACTTTCTGTCTTTCTTTCAATGAAGACCCAGAACAGGGCAGCAGAGTGGTGACGCTCATTGGCCGACGTGGGGAAGATCTGCATCAGTGCAGTCACTGCTTTCGGAAGGCAGTTTGCGAAGGGGTTGTTGTCAGGTGACAATTCTGAACAGGCAGAAAACATTCTGAAGGGAGAGGGTGAATAGCCAGAGGTTGTGGTACATATCAGTACTAACGACATAGTTAGGATGAGTGATGAGGTCCTGCAGCAACAGTTTAGGGAATTAGGTAGAAAGTTAAAGAGCAGGATCTCCAAGCTTGTAATCTTGTGATTACTCCCTGTACCATGTGCCAGTGAGGCTAGAAATAGGAGGATAGTACAGCTCAATAGATGGCGCAGGAGGGAGGGTTTCAGATATCTGGACCATTGGGATCTCTTCCAGGGCAGGTGGGACCTGTACAAGAGGACGGGTTGCATCTAAGCTGGGGGGCCACAAATATTCTGGCTGGGATGTTTGCTGGTGTCACTCGGGAGGATTTAAACTAGCTCAGCATGAGGGGTGATTGGAGTGAAAGGGAGCGAGCGAATAGGGCCAGTAAGACTCAGGAAGAGCAGGCAGGGTGTGGATGCGAAACAAAGTGGGTCTGGTGGACTGAAGTGCGTGTGTTTCAATGCAAGAAGTGTAACAGGTAAGGCAGATGAACTTAGAGCCTGGATTAGTACTTGGAATTATGATGCTGTTGCTATTACAGAGACTTGGTTAAGGGAGGGACAGGATTGGCAGCTTAACGTTCCAGGATACAGATGTTTCAGGCAGGATAGTGGGGTGTAAAAGGGGTGGGGGGGTTGCACTACTTGTTAAGGAGATAATCACAGCTGTACTGCAGGAGGACACCTTGGAAGGCTCAAACAGTGAGGCAATACAGGTAGAGCTCAGAAACAGGAAGGGTGAAATCACAATGTTTGTGATTTACTATAGGCCTCCCAACTGCCAGTGGAAGATAGAAGAACAGATCTGTAGGCAGATTTTGGCAAGATGTAAAAGTAACAGGATTGTTGTCATGGGTGATTTTAACTTCCCATATATTGACTGAGACTCACTTAGTGCTTGGGGCTCGGATGGGACAGAGTTTGTAAGGAGCATCCAAGGGGGCTTCTTGATAGTCCAACTAGGAAAGTGGCCGTGCTGGACCTAGTATTGGAGAATGAGCCTGGCTAGATGGTCAACTTCTCAGTAGGGGAACAGCTCGGGGACAGTGATCACAATTCAGTAAACTTTATAGTATTGTTGGATAAAGACAGGTATTGTTGTCAGGTGAAGGTGCTAAATTGGGGGCAGGCTAATTACAACAATAATAGGCAGGAACTGAAGAGCGTAGATTGGACGCAGATGTTTGAGGGAAAATCAACATTGGCATGTGGGAGGCTTTCAAGTGTAAGTTGCTGGGAGTCAGGAGGTCTAAAAGGGGTAATGAAAAGTAATTGGCCTACAGGATTAAGGAAAATCCCAAGGCTTTTTATACATATATAAAGAGCTACAGGGGAGGTCCCAGAGGATTGGACAATAGCCAATGTTGTTCCTTTGTTTAAGAAGGGTGGTAAGGATAGTCCAGCTAATTTCAGGCTAGCGAGCCTTACGTCAGTGGTAGGGAAACTATTGCAGAGGATTCTTCGAGACAGGATTTACTCCCAACTGGAAATCAATGGGTGCATTAGCGAGAGCTAGCATGGTTTTGTGAAGGAGAGATCATGTCTCACTAACTTGGTTGAGTTTTTGAGGAAGTGACGAAGATGATTGAAGAGGGTAGGGCAGTTGATGTTGTCTACATGGACTTCAGTAAAGCCTTTGACAAGGTCCCTCATGGCTGACGGATACAGAAGGTAAAGTTGCATGGGGTCAGAGGTGAGCTTGCAAGATGGATAAAACACTGGCTTGCTCATAGTACACAGAGGGTAGGAGTGGAAGGGTGGGTTTCTGAATGGAGGGCTGTGACTAGTGGCTTTCCCCAGGGATCAGTGTTGGGACCTTTGTTATTTGTAATACATATAAATGATTTGGAGGAATGTGTAACTGGTCTGATTAGTAAGTTTGCTGATGACACAAAGGTTGGTGGAATAGCAGATAGCGATGAGGACCGTCAAAGGATCCAGCAGGATATAGATCGGTTGGTGACTTGGGCAGAGAGATGGCAGATGGAGTTTAATGCAGAAAAATGTGGGGTAATGCATTTTGGAAGGTCTAATCCAGATGGAAAATATACAGTAAGTGGCAGAACCCTTAAGAGTATTGATAGGCAGAGGGATCTGGGTGAACAGGTACACAGGTCACTGAAAGTGACAACGCAGGTGGAAAAGGTAGTCAACAAGGCATATGACATGCTTGCCTTCATCGGCTGGGGCATTGAGTTTAAAAATTGGAAGGTAATATTGCAGCTTTATAGAACCTTAGTTAGGCTGCATTCCGAATATTGTGTTCAATTCTGGTCGTCACACTACCAGAAGGATGTGGTGGCTTTGGAGGAGGTACAGAAAAGATTTACTAGGATGTTGCCTCGTGTGGAGGGCATTAGCTATGAGGAGAGGTTGGAGAAACTTGAGTTGTTTTCACTGGAAAGTCAGAGGTTGAGGGGCAACTTGATAGAGGTCTGCAAGATTATGAACGGCATGTACAGAGTAGACAGTCAGAAGCTTTTTCCCAGGGTGGAAGAGTCAGTTACCAGGGGTTTAAGGTGTGAGGGGTAAGGTTTAAAGGTGATGTATGAGGCAGGTTTTTTACACAGAGGGTGGCGGGTGCCTGGAACTCGCTGCCAGGGGAGGTAGTGGGAGCAGATATGATAGTGACTTTTAAATGGTGTCTTGAATAGAATGGGAATAGAGGGATATGGTCCCCGGAAGGGTAGGGGGTTTTAGTTGTGACAGGCAGTATGTCAGTGCAGTCTTGAAAGGCCGAAGGGTCTGTTCCTGTGTTGTAATTTTTTTTGTTCTTTGTTCTTTGAACTGATTTTGTCACCCATCTGTCTCACCTTGATGGCCTCTCTGATTTTCATATTCTGGCAGTATTGTCACCTCCCTGGAGATGGTGAGAGAGGGGGTGAGATGGGGTTAATAACTGGTTGGTTGACCCAGGCAGGATACTCTCCCTCTTCTTGTTCCCTCACCAATTGGAATCTGGATGAGAAGGTCCCATTCAAGAGTTCCTAGACTGACCACCAATCAAGAGCCTTATTAGTCAATTGATGGCCAATTAAAAGATTCATCTTGCCCCCACTTGATTACCTGTCTTCTCAGAGAGCAAGAAAGGTGGGTAGATTCCTAACTGTGAGACCAGGATGAGCTGAGCTTTGCTGGGGTGGGGGGGGGTGTTGTTGCAATTGGCCTAATTGAGAAAAGATTAGAGGCATGGATGGTGGGGAGGGCGCGAAATAAAGTGACGGTGTCTGAAGGCCAGCTCTATATCATTTCCTCCAACCTCTGACCCTCTTCTCACTGCAAACCCTGTCCTATGACAAGAATAGGCCTCTAAATGGCTGGCAGCTTCTGCAGCTGGCATACCCATGTCAAGGCTTACCATAAGCTGATAAATCTACCCGTCAGCTCTTAACATGCTGATTGGAACACTGTTGAGTGAGTTATCTCCACATTTAGTTGCCACCTAACACGCTCATCCTCACTAAACTTTGGAGAAAATCACACTATTTGTGTCAAATCCTGTGACTTATAATCTAGGGCTAATCGCACAAGCCTTTCTTTTGAGGAAGGTAAAAAACCTTGTAACATTTTTTTTCCCCAGTATTGGATCTAACTTCCTACCATTTTGTGGGCAAATACAAATATTTTTCTGACTGTAGAGCTGCTCAGGATATATTTCCTATGAATTTAGATCCTCTGCTAACCACTCATGTTAACAAACTGGACTACATTATGCAAGATTGGCCATGAGCATCTTGGAACTAAAAGCTGCTTTTATCATCTGTGAGGGTCTTAATAACCAATTGCTTAAGATATAACACTTATTAGTCACTCCAATATAGACAATCTGAAGTAATGGCCGCTATGGTTAAAGGAATAGAAATAGTTAAGACTAGATCATTTCACTGGGGGCTGTAGTCCATTTGGCTGCTAACTAGTTAACCCAGTTCATCCATTCCTTTGGAGTAACATTAGACATACAGGATTCTTCATGGGCTTGACAGTGTAAATGCTGAGAGGATGTTTCCCCTCATTGGAGAGTCTCGGGCCAGAGGGTATATAATCTCAAAATAAAGGCGCACCAATTTAAAACTGAGATAAGGAGGAATTTCATCTGAGGTCAAGAGTCTTGGGTCACAGCCCTATGGAAGAGAAAGGTTGTCAGAGTTTGGAAAAAAAGACACTGGGTCGAATGGTAACTGATGCACTCAGTTCCCGACAGTATAACTAACAGTGTGTCACTTCTGGTCCTTTACTGTTGCCTGTTTTTCCCATGCATTTCTAAACCAAACTCAATGTACCAGTAATATTCATGAGAAACACATGCAATTTTGCAATTGGGAAAACCTTTCACTGGTGAACATTGCCTGCAGCTGACAATGCTCAGTGGCTGGCAAGCTGTCTAAGAGTCTCCTGGATAGAAAGGGAGGCTCCACGTCATTGCCACTACTTGGCTGTCAATGCCCAATGTCTGTCTTTTATGGTGACTTCCCTGGATGGCTGCATCCTGACCAGCCTTTTCCTCTAGTACTGCCTGCTGGTGATGTTGTTGATCAGCAAGATTCTTCCTTTCTCGATCTTCTCCTCCTGTTTCTGAAGTTTCAGAAATACTGGCTGTATAAGACCCATCTGTATTCCAACAATTGAAACTTGAGGGAGACGTAGTTGTGAGAACATGTGTGTCCACTCATGGAACTGATGAGCAGTGAGATTTTCAGCTCCTGCCATTATCCATAAAGAAATTCAATTCACCACACCCAGCATGTGAGACCCTTCCCTCTGCCACTTCCCAATTTCCCCCTAACCCACTCCACACAAACAGCCCTCACCCCTGACTTACAAACATGGTACCTCTAGATTCCTGTAGGCCACTGCTGTTATCTTGAAGGTAGATGTGATCATAAAATGTTTCCCATTAATGAGTATTCATGACATACGAATATATTACAAAACTGGGATGGGCAATAAATGCTGTTCAACCAGTGATAAGATAAGACCATAAAATGTAGAAGCAGAATTAGGCTATTTGGCCCATTGAGTCTGCTCTACCATTGATCATAGCTGATATGCTTCTCAACCCATTCTCCTGCCTACACCCCGTAATCCTTGATCCCCTTACCAATCAATAGCCTATCTATGTCTGTCTTAAATACACTCAATGACTTGGCCTCTGTAGCCTTCTGATGTCTGTATCCTATGAACGTGTAAGAAATAAAACTTGAACTCACCACAGGCTGGCATGAGTCTCAGCACACTCCAAACACCTTGCTATCTTAATCTTGGCATCTCATCAGCTGCTGTATATTAAAATTTTGACATCTACCTCATTCAGTCAACCAACTCAACAAGTTTCTCTCCCTTGCAGGCTCAACAAGTATCACCCCTTCCCCCAAGCACTATTATTGCAGTTTTCACTTTGTTGTGTTTTACATGATAAATTCAGGTGGCTCAGTGGTTAGCACTGCTGCATCACAGCACCAGGGACCTGGGTTCAATTCCACCCTCGCGTGACTGTCTGGGTGGAGTTTGTACATTCTCCCTGTGCCTGTGTGCATTTCCTCCCACAGTCCAAAGATATGCCAGTTAGATGGATTGGCCAAGCTAAATTGCCCGTAGTGTCCAGTCTCAGTGGATTAACCATGGGAAATGCAGGGTTACAGGGATGGGGTGAGTCTGGATGGGATGCTGTCTAGAGGGTCGGAATGGATTTGATAGGCCAAGTAGCCTGCTTCCACGCTGTAGGGATTCTGTGATGAGAATGAGTAGTGAAGAATTAATAACTTTGTTGGTTGTACATGAATCAAAATGAGCACTTGCTGTTACCCAACGATTACTAGCTGTGGGTCGGGGGAATTGTGCAATACTGGACTGCAGCAGCAGCCTTCAAATAGAGGCCCTAACACTGTTGGAGAACGGAAGGTTGGTTGCAATTAGCTTCTGGCATTGCTAAGGTCAAAACGGGAAACCACATGGGAAATAAAAGATACTGTCAATAACAGTGATGATTAAGTTATCAACTGACAATTTTCAGGTTTCACCATGATTTGCATTTTATTTCTATGCTGTTTGCAGAGCCTGGCAGAGTGGAAGAGGTCCCTCAGTTGTAATGGAGCTTGATTATTCACAATTTTTTTGGGATGGATCCATTTAATCAATGTGCAGACTGAATTCACCAGTCCTCTGCAGAACTGTAAAAATATTAAATTCCAGTGTGTGAAAGTGGATCAGCCTCCAGACTCTGTAATTACCTCCATGCACTCTGAAACTCACACCACTTTGACATTGGATTTTTTCCACTGGGAATGCACCAATGTTAACTAAAAAGTAAGATGGAAGGTGACGCAAAAGCATATTGTTTTACTTTTTACTTTTCACATGATTCAGTAGTGTAAGAGATTGTGTCAAGGAGTTCCAGAGGTCCTATACAGCCCGCAGCATGGAGTCCAATTTTCAGGCCTCTTATGCCTCTGAGACGTCTGTAAGAGGGAGGGGAATTTCCAGTATCTGCCAACAATTCATTTGATATTCTGAGTCTCGAGTGACAGCTATTTCTTGCCAAAATAACAGGTCACTCAATTTGTACACTACAGATAGAGCCCAGCAGCAACAGCAGGGGCAGACATGTGTTCAATCAGATTGCAAGATTTCTGCTTGTTCTGGGACTAATCACTTGTTCACATGTGTCTCTCAGACCATCTGCCCCAAATCATGACAGCTTTCAGAGGCAAGATGAGTTCTGTGAATTGCAGGCGGTTTGTAAATCCATGTCCACAATCATTCTTATCGCTACTTAACGTTCTTCAGCTTGCAGGTCTCTTACATTATTTAATTCTGAGAGGTGAGTTGGTGTTCTATCAAGGTGTGTCTTCACTGGTGGCAGAATGGGAACTGCACTGGATCTCTACTCTTGCTGGTTCGCATCTGATGTAATTAAAATTTGACTTATCTGTGCCCGGGGGAGATGTGACCACATGGTGGGGACAGCTCCTCATTGGTGAAACCCTCTGTCAGTCTGCAATGAAAATGGGAAGGTAATAAAAGAGCATCCTACACAAACATGAAAGCTCGGCATCATGAACTCCATTTTGCTGCTCAGTGGATCCATTTCTCGCTGCGTTGCCTGATGAAGCTCACATCTCCATCAAAAGGTCCCCACCATCTACCTCCCTCGCTATCCTCTTTTGTCCAGGGACCCTCACCATCATGTTCAAACCCCTTCAACGTGAAAGAATATAGCCAGGGACCATCCTCACTGTTCAATGATACTGTTTGTAGAATTTCAGGGACTGATGATTGGTGGTCTCTCCTGCCAATGACATTGGAAAACCTTCCATATGCTATTGCTCAGCCTATCTGACCAGCCCATCCAAATTGTCCAGCAGCAAAGGCTTTGGCTCCTTGTTACTTACCACCCCATCAGTTTTTATGCCACCTACTGGCTTACTGTCTGGGTCATGAATGTAAAAAACAAATAGCAAGGAATCCAACACTGAACCCAGTTGCTCATTACTGGACAAAGGCTTCCAGTGTAAGAACACCCTCTAACCATCATCCTCTGCTTGTTGCCACAAAGCCAATTTTGAACCAATTTGTCAAATTGCCCTGAGTCTCATGGACCCTTAGCCTCTAAACCAGTTTTCTATGTAAGATCTTCTCAAAATCCTTACTGACATCCGTGTAGACTGCACCATCTGCCCAACTCTCATGTACACAGTTGTCACCTCCTTGAAAAATTCAAATTTGTTAGAGATGATCTCCCCTGACAAAGCTATGCTGACTATCTGTGATTAATTCTTCTCTCAGTGGTGAATTATGGGACTCACTCTTGAGCAAACCAAGTGTATGTTGTATTGCCCTCAAACATATTCTCATGGTCCTAACTTCCAAGAGAATGATATTCAATATCATAATCTCATTAAGCTCATACAATTCATCCTCATCAAAGTAGAGTTTATAATCTTCCTACTCATCGTGTTGTAACAGACGGCCAGGTTTTGAAATGCACAGCAGACCACTACCACTGTTGACAGCATCTGTTGCATCTAATGCAGAGCCCCTCGAGAACAGTCAAACCTTTGGAAGTAGAACAAGCCAATGATGAGTTCAATTATCTGTCTCTTTCATTACCGTCTCTGATCTCTTTCATTCCTTGCCAAATCTCCAGTCAAAGTTTGGTATCGAGCTGCCTATGCCACGGTCTAAGTCATCTATATGTCAAGAACATGACTGTACTAACTCCTCGCCGTCAGTCAGTGTGCGGTATCTTAAAGAAGAAAATCCACAAGGACAGGTCCATACCTTACCAAAAAAAAATGACTTTAAGACTTGAGATTTCTGCGGATAGATTTGGCAGGATCTGTGGAAAAAATGTAATTGATGGAGGTAGTGAGTTCTTTTTTTAATTGCACCAGTTGGATTGGCTATGGCTCAGTGTTAGATCTGTTACTTCTGAGTCAGAATTTTACCAGAGACCCGAGCGCAGTTCTAAGAGAATGCTGTTCGAATGAGGTACTGTCATTTAGAGGAGAGGTTAAAAATGAGGCCCTAATTGTTCTCTTAGTTGGATGTGAAAAATTCCATGTTATTAATTTGAAGATGAGGAAGGAAATTGATTTTAGAGATCTGGTCAACATTCATCCCTCAATTGATATCACTGACACAGACAACCTGGTCATTATCATATTGCTGTGGAAGTTTTCTGTGAATTTCCTACAAGAGAACAGTAGCTATACTTCAAAAAGTATTTGTATGACTATTGCATGCTTTGGAATGTTCCGAAATCACGAAAGGTGCTACCTAGATGCAAGACTTTCTTTCCCAATTTTTCTATGGCCTATTACAAAAATTTATTTTGTGCATAATCATAATTTCTTTCTGCTTGAAAATAAATTTTGTCTTTTAATGTTGCTTTTCCTGGGTTTTATGTTAATTTTATGTTAATCTGGCTATTTCTTAAGTCGTTAATCAACATTTAAAGCAATGATTGTGCTTATAGAGAAGAACAAATAACCTGTTAGCAACTTCAAAATGACACGTAAGAAAGCAATTGCTATGAAATTCCCTTATCTCCAGCTGCCAACCTTCGTATTCATCATGACCTTACTCAGCTTCCTTTGTTTTGTCTGTACTGCCAAAGTCATTATTTGTCCTTTTATATCCTTTCTATACATTACTGCTTTACCTATTTTCACATTCTTTCCACTAACCTTAAATGTTTTTACTTTTCTCACTGATAATTGCAAAATGTGAACGAAAGAAAAAGCACCATTGACAGTGCTTTCTAACTTATATTCCCATGTGATGTCATGCCAATCTTGATGGTGTTCTACATGAATGGCCATTCATCTAGCTTTCACAATGCAAAGCAAGGATCCATTTGTCCATATTTTCAGATGCTGTAGGAGCAATGTGTACTGCTGCTCATCACCTCTCTGGGATTTGCTCAGTGTAATGTAGGTTTGCTATCACCATCCTCTATGGAATCTACAGGACCTGCTTGGCCCAGTATAGAGGAAAGCCACTTGATAGTCTAATGTGATGTGACTCCTATCTTAAACAAGATGTCATTTATTATATTAAAGTTATCTGTTTCAAATTTACACAAATGTGATAGACATTGTTGCAGTGCCTATGAGGAAGAACCAGATAGTAGATCATTCTTCAAGACCCTACACTGTTCTCCCACCACATCCATATATCATCCAGTATTGCTATTCTGCATCTTTAAATATATCATCCTAGTGCTTAAGGCACTCCTCAGTATTAACCCTTTCAGACACATACATCCCTATGCAACAGAAGAGACTGCCAAAAGTGTTGAGTAGTGATTTAATATTCTCAATACCCATGCCACAACGAGGAAGCACAGGAATAGGAAAGGGTTGTCAAGATGAAAAAAAATTTTGTTCAACTACCGACTTTCAGAATAGCTGGTATACACAGGGAAGCTGAACAAAATCTTATCTGACAAAGTGGACAATGTTCCACGATTTATTAAAGCAAACCACACATGTTAAACTTTTTGCTCTTTTGTGTTTTTAATTTAGTTCTTTGTTTAGTCGGTCAAGCACATACTTAAATTCTTCTGAAATTAGGTATTTGTAAAATCTTCGACCTGTGGTAAATGCTACATTGTCAGGAAAGTCACCGCCCAACAGGTGATGCCATTCATCAGTGCCAGGATGGATACTTTTAAGTTTGCAGAAGCAAAAAGTAAAAATGCAGAACAAATAAGGACCCACAGGCAAGCATATTTCCCACAGAGTCCAATTGATGTGCCAGAATTAGTTCTATCATTAACTAAATTCCTGGATTATGGCAGTACTGTTGTGTCCCTATCTAATTCCTGAATGAAAGCACCAGATCGCACAATCTCTAAAAAGGCAATAAATTCCTACAAATGCCTCTTGGAATATTGAACTTACCTTCTATTATGGTTGTAATATTTCTAACTGAAGCTTTACCTTTATATTTCCCTCTGGATTGGTATCTGTACCCTTCATTACAGCTAATCTTCATTTGAATGATGACAGGAATTGCCCTAAACCTCCATATAAGCTAGACATCTTGGCCCTGCTTTGCTTTAGCAAATTCCATTTGCCTAAGGGTAGAATTGAGTTTGCTATTTTCAAATAGTCTACTGAATCTTAATGTTTTCATTTAAGGATGTAGAATAGCAATACTGGAAAGTAACAATGACCCATGAAACTGCAACTTAAAGATAGCATCTGAAAAAAAGGACAGAATCAATTTTGGGTTCCCAATATTGTATACCGAAAGATTATGAAAACTGGTGAATTTCTTTCTGCAGGATCAAGGAACCAGGATGCTTGGGGGTTCCTGGTTGGATATTCCAAGAGAAATAGGGGCAGGTATAAGGAGCTCTGGTTAGAGACTGCCAACTTGTGGAATTGATTGGATAATCACTTTCTAACAATGCTACAAGTACTGTACCTGACTACACTTGCACTACACACATGAGTGCCAATTGGAAATGGGTGTTTATAATACTTGGGGACATTTCAATTCATTGTACGAATGTCACCAGCTTTATAACCCTCCTCTTTATGAATGTTAGACCATTCTCTCTTCTCATTATGTATGTGTCTGCACCTTCTTGGTAGAGACAGATGCAAAATATTTATTTAGTACTTCAGTCACAAACTCCATCTCCATCCAGTCATTTCTTTTTTTGTTGCCATTCAGTCCTGCTTCTCCTACCATCTTTTTAACTATTTGTATGCCTATAAATGACATTTTGATGTCCTTTTATACCAGCAGAGCCCGCAAATCTCTTCTCATGCTCCCTCTTTGTTGGTCATAATTCTTTGCTTTGCTTTCCATCCGAACATTCTACATTCAGCTTGGTTCTCACTGATACTATCAACCCGACATCTGTCATATGCATCTCTTTACTACTTGTGCTCTCTTTCACACAGCGAGTTCTTATAGAATGGAAAGCACTGCCTGGTAAGTTGGTGGAGGCAGGTTCAATTCAGACATTCAAAAGGGCATTGGATGAGTATTTGGATGATAATAATGTGCAAGGGTATGGAAAAAGGTAGAACATTCGAAGTAGGTAATGAAACTCATTACTAACGAACCAGCCGGCCAACTGAGCTAAACCAACAATAGCGCATTGTCAGGTTATTACGATGTACTCTCCTGACAACAATCATAGATATATTGAATTGCATTCGTGCTGGAATGTGATAAAAACATCTGCACACCATGGTTTTTCCAACTTGCTGTGCTCCAGAAAATGGCTTCAGTGCAGTTGAAATGCATTCCATGGATTAGATTTATGTCCACAGTTAGGCAACTGGAACAGGGTTAATCTTTACGGAGAGCTCAAGAGTTGTACCAGACAAGGATAGCACGATTACACTAATTCTCACCCTAAGAATTATATTTTCCTCTGCTGAATAAATCTCACCACAAAGTAAATGTGAGCAAACAACCATGCAATCTTGAGTATTAAGAATATTTGTCTGTTTTTAGTGTCATTTTGAGAATTGCTTCTATCCTGGAGTGGCTTTCTGAAAAGCTGGCAAAAAAAAGTTCACAAAACAGTCTTTTTGTTTGTTAAGCACTTGTTAAAGGTAATCACAAACAGCTGGATGTAGAATTACATGAGGAGAAAGATAAATACAAAGTGATTATTGAATTCCAGGTCAGACCTGCTGTCAATGTATGGAACTGATAAAAATAACTTCAAAGTATTACCACAGCTGCAAAGATAAGCAAGAGGTTACGTGGTAAAGTAAGAGGACAACAAAGTGCCTTGGCAGTTTATCACATATCTCATACATAAACTGGCTCTGCAGTTCTCTCAGTTACTATGCCGTTTGCACTTTTACTGTACAACTAATATCCTTTCCTTTCTTAGATCTTAATGAAAACAATATCCTCTATTTTATCAGCAGTCAGATAGCTTGTATCATAAAGTGTCAGCCTTGGCTCAGTGATAACAATTTTATCTGTGAATAAGGTTGTGCAGTTGAGCCCCATTCTAGACTTCCCTATGCAATCTAGACCCTGCTACTTCAATGGAGTAAAAAGGGAGTGCTGGATTGGTGCTGGACCAAATGAGTGAGCTTCTTGGATGATAGTTGGAACAGTTTAATTACCCCCTTTTCCTTGCTCTAACAAAGATCTGTAGGAAGCTAATACCTACAACATCAATCCTTAAATTGGCTTCTAAACTGGAAGAAATAGCATATGTCATTTAAAAAATTTAATGACATCTCAATTCAACCTTTCTGTGGAAATTGTCCCTGAATGCCAAGTCTCTCTTTACAGCTTTTTGTTATATATATTTGATAAATTGTTGGTAAATCTACGTATCTTTTCTATCATGTTAACACGCTCTCTGGAACTGATACCCAGAACGACATATGTGACCCAAGCAGCAGCCTTTTGCATGCATAAATTTATTATGATCTCTTTAATCATGTATACTTCCTCTTCTGACTCAAAAGCAAAGCCATATTTCCTTTGTTTTTTTAAATCAAACTTTCAAAAACAACTCAATCAAAGCAAGTACAATTATCCTTTGTGAAGGGAATATTAAAAAAAACCTATCATCTTTTGAAGTTTAGTCTTCAATAATTCTCCATGAAAAACTTAAAAAGTTTGTAGTTTACACGCAAATATTTATTTTGCAACTTTCAGAAAAGATAATTAATTTCCTATTCCTTAATAATCATGAAAGTATGTCATTTGATCAATTCATTGAAAAAGACAATAACTTGTTTAAACATCTATGGAATTTTAGGCATAATTTAATGAACTCACAGTGCCATTAGCCTTTTTAATTTCTTTAATTAATTTCAGGTAATTATGTATTCGGATATCTACATCTCTGATAACAAGCGTGGGGCTGGATGAACACAGCAGGCCAAGCAGCATCATAGGAGCAAGAAAGCTTGACGTTTCGGGCCTAGACCCTTCATCAGAAATGGGGGAGGGGAAGAGGGTTCTGAAATAAATAGGGAGAGAGGGGGAGGTGGATAGAGGATGGATAGAGGAGAGGATAGGTGGAGAGGAGGCAGACAAGTCGAAGAGGCGGGGATGGAGCCAGTAAAGGTGAGTGTAGGTGGGGGGGGTAGGGAGGAGATAGGTCAGTCCTGTTTTGCCAACTCTTGTACTCCACACCAAGGCCAATGAAGGCAAGCATGCCATATGCCTTCTTAATTACCTTGGCTACCTGTGCTGCCACTTTTAAAGAATTGTGGACCTGCATGCCCAGATCTGTCTGTACATTAATGTTCCTAAGGGCTCTGCCATTTATAGTATAAATCTCACCTACATTCGATCCCACAAAATGCATCACGTCACATTTGTCTGGATTAAACTCCACCTGCCATTTCTATGCCCAAGTCACCAATCTATCTATATCCCGTTGTATCTTTTACACAATCGTTGGCACTATCAGCAACTCCACCAATCTTCGTACCATCTGCAAACTTGCTAATCAGACAACCCACATATCCCTCCAGATCACTTATACATACTACAAACAACAGAGGACCTAAGACTGATCCCTATGGAACACCACTACTTACCAGTCTCTATTCTGAAAAACACCGTTCTACTGCTACCCTCTGTCTTCTATGACCAAGCCAGTTTTGTATCCATCTAGCCAGCCCACCCCGAATCCCATGTGATTTCAGTTTTTGTTCCAATCTGCCATGTGGGACTTTATCAAATGCTTTACTAAAGTCGATATAAACTACATCCTTAGCCCTTCCCTGATCAATGATCTTTGTTACCTCTTCTAAAAATTCAATCAGTTTGGTGAGACATGAACTTCCCCATTCAAAGCCTTGCTGTCTGTCACTAACTAGTCCTTTTTCTTCTAAATGTGCATATATCTTGTCCCAGAGTATTTTTTCTAAAAGCTTCCCCACCACAGACATCAGGCTCATTGGACTATTATTTCCCAATCATCCCTGCTTACCTTCTTAATCAAGGAAACAACATTGGTTTATCTTCAGTCCTCTGGAACTTTGCCTGTGGCCAAAGAGGATGTGAAGATATCTGCTAATGCCCTAGCTATTTCTTCCCTTGTCTTTTGTAGTAACCTGGGATAGATCCCATCTGGTCCCGGGGACTTGTCTATCTTAATGCAATTTAGGATACCCAAAACTTCCTCCTTCAATATATTGACATTCTCTAGAGTATTCACACACTCATCCCTGACTCAAGATCGATCATGTCCTTCTCCTTGGTGAATACCAATACAAAACATTCATTGAGGATCTCCCCCACTTCCTGTGGCCCCATGTATAACTTTCCTCCTTTGCCCTTGAATAGGCCTACTCTTTCCCTTGCTACCCTCTTCCTTGTAATATATGCATAAAAAGCCTTGGGATTCTCCCTGGCCATGTTCGCTAAATGGTCCCTTTAAGCCTTCCTAATTCCACGTTCTAGAAGTAATTGAACATCACCTACCATCTCTCCCATTTATCTATCTGAAATAGTTGTCACTTGATTTCCACAGAAATAGCTAAAGAAAGTCATCAAGAAACTAATAATTTTCAATATTTGGTGCCAATGACTGCATCCAAGCTAGGAAGGATATTATTGAGCTGGAAATAGTTCAGAAGAGATTTCCAGGATGTTGCTGAGTATGGAAGGTTTGAATTATAAAGGAAGACTTCTACTGGAGTGTAGGAGGTTGAGAAGTGACCTTATAGAATTTGATAAAATAATGAGGGGTATAGATAGGGTTAATGGCAGGTATCTTTTCTCTAGGGTGGTGGATTTCAACACTAGGAGGCACATTTTTAATGTGAGAGGCGAGAGAGTTAAAATAAAATGAGGGGCAAAATTTTTACACAGAGGTTTACGTATGTAATGAACTTCCTGAGGAAGTGGCGGATGTGGGTACTATTACAACATTTAAAAGACATTTAGATAAGTACATGAATTGGAAAAGTTTGCAGCGTTATGGGCCAGGAGCAGACCAGTGGGATTAGTTTAGTCTGGGATTATGTTCAGCAAAGATTGGGTTGTACTGAAAGGTCTGTTTCCATGCTGTGTGACTCTATGTTAAAATATTATGCCTCAAATCCGAGGACTCCAAACTGTACATTCTTTTACCTTCCTTTGTGTTGGACACCATGGCCTTTAATTTTTTTACTTATGTGTGAAACCAAGTCATAGCACAAAGGCCATATGTTCAATGTTGAATTTTAAAATTATTTTGATCAATTTTAACAGTTGATAAATTTGCTCTATTTTGACTCATGAAAACATTGATTGGTTCGATGCTCACAGCAAAATAGCTAATTACATTTTTAATTAGATATAGTTATAGGGTCATATATATTTAAAAAAAGTAACACCTTTGTCGTGACAAACTGAGGTGGTTGAACACAAGGGAGTCAGTTCAGCTCTTCTTCCTGGTCGTAACAAAAGTGCTTGCAGACCTGTTGATTATTTCCAGTATTTTTCCATGTTTATTGCAAATTTTTAGCATCTACATTAATTTGCTTTTGCTGTGATTGATCTTCCCTGAGCTGTAAGCTACATTTTCCAGTGCCATTAGTACAGGAACAGGTACACTGGCTGATGTTCATCTTCCTTACTGAATTCATTGCTATCTTGCTTGGCATTGACTAGCTAAGTAAGGACCTCAGATGGAATTCTTTGAATCTATGTGGCAGCAATGCAGCATATTTACCCACTGAACAAATGGATTATTAAGTTATAAAGCATTTTGTTCTTGAGGCACTGAAAACACCAAAGCTATTTAAACTAGTTTTTAAATCACCTTTCTCAATGCATGATCAAAAGAAGCCTGCAACAAGTTTAGACTTTCATGTTTATTATGTAGCATGATTTTAATTATCTTTTCTGGACGTTAGGAAATAAACTGAGTATTTGCATACAAATGAAAATGGCTATGCAAATTCTTCAAGATTTTTCAGATTTGAAAGTGACGGAGAATTGAAAGCTATTCTTCTACAGATGTTGGGATTTTCATTTTCCCTTGATAAAGATTGTTGCACTTGTTTTACCTGCATTTGAAATTTTGATTAAAACAAATCAAAAGAAAACTTGCCTTTAGTTTTCAAATGGCAGAAGCAGCCAGAGTGCTTTATCATTCTGTTTCCCCCAAGGGGACACTGACTCACTGGGGCGACACGGTGGCTCGGTGGTTAGCACTATTGCCTTACAGGCCATTCGATTCTGGCCTCGGGTGACTGTGTGGAGTTTGCACATTCTCGTCGTGTCTCCTGGAGTTTGCTTTGAAAGCTCCGATTTCCTCCCACAGAATTGACAACAGTTACTGGGTGACTCCAGCTCACCAATTTCACCTCCCGCTCTCCATCAGTCACTAATGTCTAAGGGCATGGCCCATGGGAAGTGACTATGGGCACCCTAGTCTATTATGAGCCCATCCAGCTCCCCATTGGCAAAGTCAGGTGCCAATTGCCCTTGGTCTGATATGTCTGGGGCAACATGATAGAAACTGTCAATGGCAGCTACAGGCTGCCAGCGCTTGACTGGGTGAACACAGCTGGGCTTACAAGATAGCATCAGTGCAAAGAATCTAGGAATGTCCCATCTGTGGCAAGTGCATCTGCCTGTGGCAGCTGGGAGAATAAACTGAGGTGGGTGCCATAGGATAGGTCATCAGGGATGTTCGGGCAGATAGCATGAGAAAACCCATTACAGTTCGCAAAGGGAAACCCTCCATGGAACATGCCAAAAGTGATACGTTAGCTCAATATAGCGAGATGGTTGAAGTGCATACTTCAACTTACCTATTCTCTGGACAACTGTTGGCCCTGTTGCTGAGGGTTTTCAGCATTTTCAGATCTTGGTATAGATCTATAGCGCATGTATTATCAAGAGACACTGAATCGTGATATGTTGCGGTGTTAGTGTTATTCATTTATAATGTCTCGCCTTGTGAAAAACGAAAACTGAATAAAGACAAACTTCTGACGTGCCACATCACCATCTGGATTTCAGAAGGTTAACACCCTGTACAGCTGCAAATTTGAGGGGATTCAAGGCTGTTACCCTACATCAAAAAGAATATTTTGCAAACGTGCAAAGTAATATGATTTCTTCAGTATGTCCAGTCAGATAAAGAACAGTGAATGGAATAGGATAGAAGAAACAGGTTTTATAGGAGACAGTTTAGACCCTTGCCAGATTGGATACAAATTTCAGCCAGGGTCAGTGCAGTGTTCTGGAAAAAGCACGGTTCTCAGCAGTGCACAGGAGGTTCAATGGTCTTTTACAGTCCACAAGGACCGCCCTCTTGCCTCTGCTACTTCACACTCATAGGACCACCATTCACTCCAAACTGTCAAGACACCCATCTCTCACCAAGGCTCAAAAACTATTATGCTCACTATTGCATGTATCATATCCATGCACCCACTTCATTCTCGCAAACTGCAAGCCCCTGCCTGTCCTCTGCACCTCTCATTCACTCACTGTGAACACCTATCCTGCTTGTGCATGATTACTAACTACTTTTTTATCCACTTTCATTGTGCCCATCCCTTTGTTTGTCTCAATGCAAGAAACATTGTCCCACTGATGTTTCCACAGCTTCCTGACTACCTGGCTCTGGAAGTTGGAACAGCTGCAGTCCTGTAGCCCTACCAAGTTGTATATATCACTTGTTCCACTTAGCCACTGGTGACCAAATGCAAAAGAACAGCTCTTCTTGTAAAGCACAAAGAGAAAGGAACAATACACTTATGGGAAGAGAGAAAATGGAGAGTGAGATTGGGAATAAAAAGATGAGCAAGAGGAGGAAGGCTGGATTAAGAAAAGGACATACAATCTTGACAAGAATATATTTTCCCTTTATCTGCCATTTAAAGTCAGATGCTAACCATGGAGGTGTGTAGCACAAATCCGGAAATCTCCCAAAGCAGCAGAACTGCCTCCATGGAAACATACACACGATGGGTGAGCGCCAGGGGAGGCTAGTTAAAGGCTTGCCTCGATTCAAGTCAGTGGTCTTTACTCTTGGAGAGTCTGACACAGCTTCATAAAAGATTGTTAGCCCCTCTAGTTCTCAGGACCCACTCCCTCATCGGGCATTCCTTCAAGCCCTCTCCACGCCACTTCATCATCCATATTGCCTCATACCACTACCCACTAACCCAGAGTCCACAATGAGTACGTATCAAGAGCCAGGTGGGGATCAGAAAAAAAGGCTTCAAACAAGCTAATACAACTTATGCTCATACAATTTGATTCAGAGAAAATAAACTCGCACTTAGAACATAAAATATCGAACAGTATAGCACAGGAACAGATCCTTCGGCCATCATGTTTGTGCCAAATATGATGCCATTGTAAACTAATCCCATCTGCCTGCATATGGTCCATTTCCATTTATTTCTGCTTGTTCGTGTGTGTCTAAATGCCTTTTAAACTTTGCTAATGTATCTGCTTCTACCACCTCCCCTGGCAGCATGTTGCAGGCACCTACCACCCTCTGTGTAAAATACTTTCCTCGCACATCTCCTTTAAACTTTCACCCCTCAGCTTAAACCTATAAGCCCTAATATTTGACATTTTCACCCTGGGAAAAAGTCTCTGACTATCCACCCCATCCATGCCTCTCATAATTTTATATACTTCTGTCAGTTCTCCCCTCAGCCTCCAATGCTCTAATGAAAACAATCCAAGTTTGTCCAATCTCTCCTGATAGCTAATGCACTCCAATCCAGGCAACAGCGTGGTAAACGTCACTTGCACCTCCTGCAAAGCCTCCACATCTTTCTTATAATGTGGCTTCGAGAACTGCACACAATGCTACAAATGTGGCCCAACTAAATTGATCTATGAAATCAATTAATGATTTTAAATCATTTTGAGTGGTCAATCTGTTCTGAAGACATGTTGATTCCTATTTAATAATCAGATCAAAGATTGCTGATGCTTTACTAGCCTCATATCTGTTAATCAATTTTTAACTCAGCCCTCTACTGAAATAAGTAGCTTCCAATCATTTCAAACTCAGGCAAACTTTCGTAAAGTGCTCAATTGTGACAATAGCCCAATGTCAACAATTAAGTCTGGTGTAACTGCATGAATGGATGTTGATTTGTTTTCTTCTAAAATGCATCAGATTGTCTGTCAATCCATGCACTCCAGCAGCATATGGCTTGTTGTTTAGTCAGATAGCTGCCTAGATTATATTTTAAAGGCTGGAAATTTAAATAACTGCAGATCGTGGAACGTAAACATATCTTATTTACCCTTCAGGAATTTTTGTGTTGCTTCTGTATATTCCTGACTCCCATTCTCAAGTTGGGACAGGAAAATAGGGTCTTTTTGAACTTAATATCAATTTTGAATAGTCATGAATAGTTTGGGTTTGCCTCGTTGTGTGATTCACAATCAGTCCCCTTCCCCGTCAACAAAAAAGAGATTTTCTGAAAGTGGGAGCTTCTGGATTGGGGTCCCACCCATAATTTTCTAAAGGTCTTTGGAATCCTTTTGACGCTGCAACAATCCGGCTTGTATACCTTGCTGCACTGGCACTTAAGTTCAGTTGATCCTACCAAATAAAAATTAGTGTATTGTAATTTGTAACAATACCCCTGATGTTGTAGGTGGATTTCATGACTTATGGCATTCACATACTGAGTTTACTTTTTGTGCATTCACTATAAATTGGAGAACTCCAGATACTGTGACTTTAATGGTTACAATAAAACATCCATCAGTGTTCAAGATTATAACGTCAGCGGAGCAGACCCATTTGTAATGCTTTATTGCTCCACTTGCTTTGTGAAAATAATTTGAAATTTCACCAAGGTACGTGAGTTTCATGCATTAAATCTGATAATTACAATTTTCAATTTCTTTCCTTCTAATATAAGGGTGATATCCTTTTTCATTCCAAGTCTAGATATTGAATGTTGGCAGGTAATTCAACCTTAAAAAACTTCGTAGTTCATTTTAAAGATTTTTCGTCTTGTTTTCAAAGCATTCTGTGGCCTCACTATCCTCTATCCTTTTAACCTCCTCACTGTTCTCTGGGATATCTCAGCTCCTCCTAATTCTGGCCTCTTGAACATCGCGTACATTGATTACTCTATCATTTTGCTGTACTTTCAGCAGCTTGGGTCCAAAGTGCTGGAATTCCTTGTGTCAGTCTTTGCACCTGTCTTTTCACCTTTAAGATACTCATTAAGACCTTATTTAAAATTTACATCTTTGTCCTAGCTGGTGTCAAGTTTCTTTTTATAATGACCCCTTTCTGCATTAAAGGCACTATATAAATGTAAACTGTTTACAAGCTCAATTCAATCCTTGCACACTGAGTCACAATTACACATCCAAACGTTATTCACTTCTTTTGACTCTTTGGCCCAGTTGCGCAAGTGTTAATCATAAACATTGAACTTCCTGAATATTTGGACCCAAAGATACAAGGGGGCAAATCAGTTTCAAGAATTTAGGGACAATTAAATTACGTGTCAAAGTAGAGTGTGCACATATTATTTTATTTTTTACACATCCATCAATTCCTTCACCTCAACCCATGTCCATTCTTAAAAGCTATCCTGCCCACAAGTTACAGAGTCTAAATTGTAGTTTTCTGTAATTATGTGTTTATTCAGACTGTTAAACACAGACCATGGGGAAAAGCTCCCCATATTATTATAGTTTCAGATAGATTACCCCAAATTGTTAAATCCCCAGGTGAGCCGGGACATGCTTCGACCATAGGCCATGAAAACAGATTAAGATTACTTGACCCACCAGGTCTGCTTCACCATTTAATGAGATCATGGCTAATCCACGACTCCACTTGCCTGCCTTTTTCATGAATCCCTTACTGAATCAAAATCTATCTCTGCTCTTACAATACTTAACAACTAAATCAGTACAGACCTCTGGGGTGAAACATGCCACAGGTTTACTACACTTGGGGAAAACATTCTTCCACGTCTCTCTCCCAATTTGGCGACCACTTCCTCTGAGATATGCCCTCTGTTCCTAGACTCTCCCACAAGCAGAAACTACCTCTCAAGCCTGGCAAACCTGCTAAAAATCTTATATATTTCACTTAAGTCTCCTCTCTTTTATCTAAACTCCAGTAATTTACAACAATTTAGTGAATCTTCTTTGAACTGCCCCCAAATTCATTTCCTTTGAAATAAAGGAAGGGTCTAGACCCAAAACGTCAAGCTTTCCTGCTCCTATGATGCTGCTTGGCCAGCTGTGTTCATCCAGCTCCACACCTTGTTATCAACAATTCTTTATTTGCTGCTGAGCTTTGATGCTAGCCTTTTCTGACTAATGCACAAAAACCTGAAAATCCTTCTGTACTGCACCTTTCTTCTGTCTTTCTCCATTTAAATATTATTCAGCTCTTCTATATTTCATGCCAAGTGCATAACTTCACAATTTCTCACAATATATTTCATTTTTCAAGTTTTTTGCTCACTCGCTTGGGCTGTCTGTACCCCTCTGCACTCATCCTCAGCATGTGCCTTCTCATCTATGTCTGTGTCATCTACATGTTTTGTTCCCCCTTCTTTATTAACTGTTCTCTCAATTGGATGCAGAAAGGTTCATTCAATTCTCTTGTGGATGCCTTTCTGTCAGACACAAATGAAGCTCTGTTTTAAAAGGAAGCCAGTTTAACCAAGTTTTCTTGAATTAACTGAGCATGAGGTGTATTGGTAATACAACAGACATATACACAGATTAGAAATTAAGGATGAGTCCAAAAAGGTGAAAATTAAGAAAAATATACATCAATCATTCTTATGTTTCATGCTTTTACAGGTTGGTTGAGATTCTATTGTCCTAATTCCTTTCCAACATGACTGAATCCCAGCATTCAGGGTGAGAGACATTGTCTTTAAATCCTGTTTCCTTTTGTCTGGCTTGATTGGGAGATGTCTCTTTATCTGCAATGCAAAGGTGGCTTGGGGAAAGTTCTTCATCTGTGACATTCTCAGCACGCTGAAGTTCAAACCCATGCTTAAGCTGGCTTTTTGATCAATGCCCTCATGTATTCCCTGAAGGGAAAAGCATAAAATGTATCTGCAGTTTGGGGCACAATTCACAGGAAGCAGCTGGCTGCTGAACAAAGGTTTATCAGGAACAAAAACAAAGTTGCTGGAAAAGCTCAGCAGGGCTGGCAGCATCTGTGAAGGAGAAAATCAGAGTTAATGTTTCAGGTCCGATGAGAGTTCTGAGGAAGGGTCACCGGACCCTAAACGTTAACTCTGTTTTTCCCTTCACAGGTGGTGCCAGACCTGCTGAGACCTGCAGAGCAAAGTTGCTGGAAAAACTCAGCCGGTCTGGCACCACCTGTGAAGGGAAAAACAGAGTTAGCGTTTCGGGTCCCGTGACCCTTCCTCAGAACTCTCATCGGACCTGAAACATTAACTCTGATTTTCTCCTTCACAGATGCTGCCAGCCCTGCTGAGCTTTTCCAGCAACTTTGTTTTTGTTCCTGATTTACAGCATCCACAGTTCTTTCATTTTTTAATTAGAGGTTTATCAGTCCCTCGTTCAGAGATAGCAAGAAATTTCTGAAGAAGGGTCTGACCCAAAACGTCAGCTTTCCCGCTCCTCTGGTGCTGCCTGGCCTGCTGTGTTCATCCAGCTCCGCACTGTGTTATCTCAGTACCTTGTTAACTCCTAAATCACAACAGAATGCAGTCTCTGTTGTGGCTTACCTTTCCCCAAGTTTCCTTCGAATCTTTTGGTGTGACATTTCATGTGCATCTCTCCCTCAATCACCTGATTTACTGTCGCACTCCAGACAGACACTTAATTTGCTGCTATTTTTTTGCTCCTTCAGTCCTTTCTACAAAATATATGTTGGAATTAGAAGTTAAAAATGCCTAGAGTGCTTCATAACAAGAAGATCTCTTCAAATTAAATCCAGATTTTCAGGTGGTGTAGGGAAGAAAAACATTCTTTTTACATTTTATTGTAACGTTTTGGAGCATTTTAAAAAATAAATTTCTCACCTAGAGCTGACTTCATCGCTTTTTTTATTGTTTTACTGCAGATGCTTTAAAAACTGAACCCTTTGTCAACTGCAAATTCTTAAGCATGCTGAGCCTTTTGTGCATGAAATGTTAAATGGATTGACATTCGAAACTTGAGGATTGAAAAGAATAAATGCTGAGTTTAGCACCTACTTCATGCCTAATCATTTACACTGAATTATCCCCCTACTGCTTTTATATTTGAATGTATTCTAATGAGTGTTCTGAGAAATGTAAGCATTACTTGACAGCATAAAATGACATAGAATACAGAACTCAAAATCCACACAGCCTAACTCAAGCCTCATCTAATCCTTCCTCATCTGCTCTGTCAGTATTACCCAGTCACTCTTACTCTTTTCCCTCAAAACGTTTCTCTATCATTGACAACAGTATGGGTACAGAAATCACAGAATCACAGTGCAGTACAGGAAGCCATTCAATTCATTTTGTCTGTACGAGCCTTTGGAGCTCTTTGATTTCGTGCCTATCTCCTGCCTTTTGCCTGTAGGCCTGCATCTTGTTTAGATTTAAATAATCATCTAATGCTCTTGTGAATGTCTCAATGAAACCTACTTCCACTACACCTCCAAGCAGTGCATTCCAGATTCACTTCGTGAAAAAGTACAATCTCACTCATCTTGTATTGACTTCATTTGCAAAACACTTTAAATGGTTTTTGATCCTTGACCAAGTGGCAACAGTTTCTGCTTATCTACTCTATCCAGGCCCTTGATGATTGTGAAAACTGTGATCAAATCTCCTCTTAGCCTTCTCTTCTCCAAGGTAGATAATCCCAATCTGTCTAATCTTTCCCTGGAACTATTTCCATAAACCTCTTCTGCATTCCCTCCATGGTGTTCAAATCATTCCTAAAGTATGGCACCCAGAAATCAGTCAACTAAGATGTTGCAACCCAAGGCTGAGGCATTGGAGAATGAGATGTTCAACTTAGAGTCAAGCCTCGGTCAGTGCGATTTTGACCAGCAGAAGACACATGTAGAGAAGGGGGGCACACACTGAGATCTGTGACATGTCATTTCTTAGCTGTGTGCCTGAGATTGAGGATCCAGCCCCTGCTTCTTCTATTCACTGGAGAAGAGGATCTGTCAGACAGCACCTTGTGCTTCTTACTGATGGTGGATCTCCTGTCTTGAATCTAGGGGGCATTAGAGCCTATATGAGGAAGTGCTATTCCACTCTTTCCTGTCCGAAAACATCGAATGAGGAAGCCCACTAAGTCCAGTTGGAAGACCTGCCACTGTTTGGCCTAGGAGCACCTAAGGGCTGGCTGCTCCTCTGAGCTTGGAGGAGCTGACTAGTGCCCTCTACCAAATTTCCAGGGGCACATCCTCTGGCTGGATGGGCTGACTGAGGAATTCCATAGCATGTTCTGGGATATCCTGAGCAATGACTACATAGCTGGAGCCACCCAGCGTCTCCTGGACATGTTATTCAATGCCCAGGCTGCAATGAGAATCAAGATGGTATGCTTCAGGATGAAATGAGCCCTGTCCGTCCAAACTGTGACATTAAACCTCGATATTGAACCGTCCATGGGATCTGGTGCCCCACAATCTGAGCATCTCAGAGAATTTCCATCCATGCCCTTCAAAATGACATGGAAGTGCTTCCTGTATGGCCTGCTGCTACACTTCCTCACTTTTGTCCGCTGCTCAGATACACTGTGGCTTAGCAGTCCAATTTGTCGAGTGTTGCAGACCTCCAGCAGAAGGCTGTCTATAAGGGGCTCCTCCCTCTATCCATCAGGAATCTTAAGTTGAGAGCGTTTGCACTCAGGCATCCCATACAATGGAAACTTACATAGCTTCACCACGTGCCAGGCCAAAGCAGTATTTGAGGACTGGGGGAAATGGTGTTTCATGTTTATGGCGGGTCTTATTGCTTGCAGCTCCTGTTTAGTATCTTAAAGTGGCTGCTTTTAAATCTTTGGTTGCACGTCAACCCCGTGTTCCTAATCTATGGGCACCCTGTGCAGAGAAGGGCTGAGCAGATTAGAAAGCCTCATCCTCATGGACCTGGTTCTGAGCCTTGTCAAAGAGTCCATCAATAGACACAGACAGCGGACCTTGGAGAGAGGTGAGGTACCCAACTGTGTGCCCCTCTTCCCCAGTTACATCTACACTTGGGTGTCCATTCAGAGGGAGAATGTGGTGTCCACTAGCATCATAGAAACTTTTGGGAACCAATGGGAGCTGCAGGATTTGGATGCATCATTACCCTGAATCATGATATTTCACTTAAATGTTCCGTTGACTGTTTGATTTTTGATTTCATTACAGTGCTCCACCATGGGCTATCTCATTTGTTTAAATTTTGTTTTAAACTTCTAGAAAGGAGGATCCTTTCTCCTCCAACCTTAAGATGGTAGTGGTTGAAATGAAAACAGAAATTGCTGGAAAAGCTCAGCAGGTCTGACAGCATCTGTGACCCTTCTTCAGAACCGAATATATGCTGAAGACGGGGTAGGGGGAGAAGTAAATGATAGGTGGAGATGGAGCTCAGACAGAGAGAGCACAGCAGCTGGGCAGGCAAAGGAATGGGTAAAGGTCAGCCTGGGGGAATCAATAGGGGCCAATGGAGA
Organism: Ginglymostoma cirratum; assembly: GCA_024137785.1. Taxonomy (NCBI): domain Eukaryota; kingdom Metazoa; phylum Chordata; class Chondrichthyes; order Orectolobiformes; family Ginglymostomatidae; genus Ginglymostoma; species Ginglymostoma cirratum. Next base: position 29,080,567 of record JAHRHZ010000043.1, read on the forward strand.
CCATTAGTAGCTGACAGTGGGCTGTTTGTGATAGAAGCCCTTGTGATAAGAAGGCCTAGTGTGTGAGGGTTGGGGTAAGGAAATGGGAGAAGGTGCGCAGGCCTTAAAATTATTGAAGTCAACACTGCGTCATTAATAGTATTGAGTAACTTAACTCTGCTTTCTTACCACAGATGCCGATAAACCTGCTGAGATTTTACAGCAATTTCTGTTTTTGTCTCTGATTTCCTGCATCCATGGTTCTTTGGTTACTTTTAGGTTTAAGTGTTTTTGGCATGCACACTCAAATACAGAAGTACAGGAATACAGTGAAAAGTGTACAATGTCACCATGCTCAATGCCATCTTAGGTACAAAGGTACCTCGGTACAAAAGTAGAAAAATAAAGATATAAGTAAAAAAAGTTCAACAATACAGTTCCTCTCGGTATAAAGTAGAAAAAAAAGAAATAAAGTTAAAAGTTAAACATTACATTTTTATGGTAGGGTTGATTTGGCAGTTGTTTGAACTCAAAATTTTAGCGAAGATCTGTAGCTCGGGCTGTGGGTGAGCTTGTTGACTTGCTCGCCGAGCTGGCTTGTTCTCGTTCAGACGTTTTGTCTCCGTGCTGGGTAACATCATCGGTGAGGCCTCCGATGAAACAATGTTGTTCTACTCCACTTGGAATTTATACTCTCTGCTCCGTTATGGTGAGTACGGTCATTTCCAGTTTTGATCTGTATGGGTTTGTATATGGCATCCAATTCTATATGTTTGTTCATTGCAATACGGGTGGAGAATCTTGCCTCCAGGAATTCCCGTGCATGTCTATGTTTGGCTTGGGCTACTATGGTTACCTTGTCCCAGTTAAACTGTTGGCCTTCATTGTCTGAGCGTACCGATATTAAGGCGAGTTCACCGTGCCATTTTGCTGCTGGTTGATGTTGATGCATTCTGATGGCTAGTTTCCTTCCTGTCTGTCCAATGTAATGTTAGTGGCAGTCATTGTATGGTATTTAGTAAACCAAGTTCGTTCTGCATGTTGTGGGAATGGGGTCTTTAATCTTTGTGAGTGTTTGTTGCAGAGTGGCTGTGGGCTTGTGTGCTACCATGATTCCTAGTGGTTGTAGGAGTCGCGTTGTCAGTTCTGATATGTTCTTGATGTAGGGCAGTGTGGCCAGTGTGTTACATCGTACTGTGTCCTCCTGTTGTTGTCTGTTTTGCAGACATCAGTGGATGAATTGGACACATGGAAGTGGACCCCATATACAAACCCATACAGATCAAATCCAGAAATGACCGTACTCACCATGACGGACTGGACAGTATAAATTCCAAGTGGAGTAGAATAACATTGTTTCATCAGAGGCTCCACTAATGATGTCACCCAGCATGGTGACGAAACTTCTGAACGAGAACGAGACAGCTCAGCGAACAAGCCAACAATATCTATTTCTGATGAAGGGTCTAGGCCCGAAACATCAAGCTTTCCTGCTCCTATGATGCTGCTTGACCTGCTGTGTTCATCCTGCTCCACACCTTGTTATCTCGGATTCTCCAGCATCTGCAGTACCTTTTACCCCTCCCAACAATATCACAGTTGTTTGAACTGCTCAGAGGCCATGCATATCCCCCGTGCAAAGGGCAAGGATCAAGGTCCTGCAGAAAAGTAGTGGACCAGTGGTGCAACGGATAACGCGCCTGACTACGGATCAGGAGATTGTAGGTTCGAGTCCTACCTGGCTTGAGCAAGTTATGGAAATTTATGGGGTGGCACGGTGGCTCAGTGGTTAGCACTGCTGTCTCACAGTGCCAGGGACCCAGGTTCGATTCCACCCTTGGGCGACTGTCTGTGTGGAGTTTGCACATTCTCCCCGTGTCTGCGTGGGTTTCCTCCGGGTGCTCTGGTTTCCTCCCACAGTCTAAAGATTTGCAGGCTAGGTGGATTGGCAATGCTAAATTGTCCATAGTGTTCAGGAACATGTAGATTAGGTGAGTTATGCGGGATGGGTCTGGGTGGGATGCTCGGAGGGTCTGTGCTAACTTGTTGGGCTGAAGGGCCAGTTTCCACACTGTAGGGGTTCTATGATCTGATCTATGAAAACAACAGGCAGCCCAGAAAAACCCACTGTCAGCGTAGTGAGCGTTCACAATGTCTGTAGCATTGTAAAGTCTGATAAGTAAAAGCAAACATTGAACAGATGGTGGAAGAACATAATTTGTGAAGGAATGCAGATCTGCAAGGTTCCCTCAATCAGTTAAAACAAACAAAGAAATTATACTCTGGGAAACCAAGCATTTCCACCTCCTCCTTCACCACTATCTCCTCTCTAACCTCCACTCAGCCCTTCCATTATTTCAAATGACAGTTAATACTCACTGAAAATATTCTAGTGAAACCCATTGAAGGTGACCAGTCCCATTACGGATTGGAAATAGTGCCAAAAGCTGAAACTATGAAGGGCAATGAATACTGTAGATGCTGTAAATTTGAAACAAACACGGAGAATGCTGGTGAAACTCAGCAGGTCTGGCAGCATCTGTGGAGAGAGAAAGAATTCACATTTCAAGTCCACTTTGATTCTTCTTTAGAACTGAAGGGAACTGGAAAATGCTGCTTTTTTTGTGCTGAAGACAGAGGCATGGGAGGAGTGAGTGGATTAGTTTCGGACAGTGTCCATGGCAAAAGACAAAAGCAATGATAGCAGTGATAGTGAAGCAATAGATATACAGAAGAATAGAAAATCTGAAGAAGTGTGGCTGGAAAGTATGGGCCAACACATCAACTCTGCTTTCTCTCCACACATGACTTGCTGAGTTTTTCTAGCAATTTCTGTTTTTGTTTCCAGTTTCCAGCATCTGCAGTCCTTTCTTTATTCTTGTAAAATAGATGTGAATGTTAATTTGAAAAGGAGAAAATGGGTCTGCTCTGCTGGGAGCAAAACCAAGAACACAAACAAGTCAAGGCCAGGGGAAGATCGGGAGTGTAAGAAAAATGGAGTGCAGAATTATGGGAATCATTACTGAATCCTAGAGGCGATAAAGTGCCTATGCAGGAAATCAAGTGTTGTTCTTCCAGCTAGTATTGAGATTAATTTGATTTGATTTGGTTTTTTTGGTCCGAAAGTACTGTTTTGTGTGCTAACCAGACAAATCATACCTTACATAAGCACATTAGGGTAATCGAACAGAAAGCAAAATATAGTATTAGAGCTACAGAGAAGGTGCAGAGAAAGATCAACTCTAATATATGATAGGTCAGTTCAAAAGTCTGTTAACAGCAGGGCAAAAGCTGTTCTTGAATCTCGTAGTATGAGTTTTCAAACTTTCGTATCTTCTGCCCGATGGAAAAGTGCGGAACAGAATATAACTGGGGTGGTCATGGCCAGAAATGTTAACATGGGAGCAAGGTGTTTTATTGCAATGGCAAGTAACTGGAAGACCAAGATCATTTCTACAGACTGAGTGAGGGATGTTCCACAAAGCAGTCACCCAGACTACTTGAGCATCCTTAGAATCTAACCCACTCACTCTTCCTCCCCTTTCTGTCTCAGGCGCTACCATTTACTAGCTCCTTTCAGTTCATACTGGACTCGAAATGTTAACTCTGATTCTCTGTCCATAGATGCTGCTAGACCTGCTGAGTTTCTCCAGCACCTTCTGTTTTTATGACAGAATGCTTCTGAAAATCTAAAGCCAATTCTGGCTGCTTGTTTGTACTGTATTCTATAAAAGTGACTTGAAGTCAAATTATTAGAGCCCTTGTCTCTTTGTTATTAGAAGGTACTAAGGAGATGATCTGCAGAGCTTTATGACTGAACTGCTGAGCTCAATAAAATCCCAGCAGTGGATTAGTTTGATGATGTACAATATTTCAGTTTATTCAGTGATCTTGATGGGGCATCAAGTCCCACACTGTGACACCACAAGTAGCATAGACAACAGGATAAATAAAGATACAGTGGTTGCCCAATGTCATACATAGGTGTTGAAAGCCTGAACTTCTTTGGGAAGTAAAGCTAATGGATGTGACGGGTTTGCCAGTTTAAGTGCAGGTAAGTGAGCATAGGAGTGAGTTCTTTTCAAAGTTAGATCAGATAGGTTGTCTTGAGCTGTACATTTGCGACTGAGGTGGACCTGGACAGAAAAGCTGAGAGTGTATGCAGGCACAAAAAAACATCATTCCAGGAACTGCTGGGTTCAAATCTGACAATTAGATTGAATAGCCCTCTAATAATTATGTAGGTTTATACAAGAATGAATTTCTATGGGTGTTCAAAAGACTTTCAAAGGCTGTAGACTAATTGCTACACATTATAAAGCTCCAAGGAGAGAGTAAATGTGGCCTTATTTGTGATAATACCACATTTTGATATTTAATAGAAGGCCAGGGATTTGTTATACAATTCACAGATATACATTGGTGTATTTCAATGAAATCATGAGATCCAGAACATAATGTTTTATGGTAAAGAACTGTTACCTGAAAGAATAGAATAATTATATCTACTTCTTTGTTCTTCTCTGTGACTCTGAAAGATACATGTACCCTTGAGCACAATGTGGCAAGAATTTGCATTATGTGTTTTTACAGAAATAACAGGGTTTTAGTATTGTAAAAATAGTGTGACTTGAATGAATCTTTTTAAGCCAAAAATTTTCATTCCCTAAAGGAACCAAGGTTTTCTAGACTGCACAAGGATTTGTCAAATCAGACACTGTGCAGAAAAGTTCCAAATCAAACAGAAAAGTTAACAATTCTTGGAAACTGGAAAGATTTTTTTTATCTAAAAAGTAATGGAATTATGGATTACCAATGAAATAAAGAGTATAATATTTAAAATATTAATGTGTCATTGCTGATCTGGTAATACTCAACTCCACTTTCTTGCCTTTTCTCCATAACCTTTGCTTCCTTACTGATTACAAATCTGACTATCTCAACCTTGGATGTACTTAATGATCCATTTTCTACAGCATTCTGCAATAAAGAATTCTACAGACTCACTACCCTCAGAATGAGGAAATTCTTACCTCTGTATTAAATGAGTGACCTCTTATTTTGAGATTATGTCTTCTGGTCAAAACTATCCCACAGCGGGAAATAAACTCTTCACATCTGTCCTGTCTCCTAAGAATCTTCCATGATTCAATAAGGTCTTCTTTCATTCTTCTAAACTTCAACGAATATGGGTCCAAAATACTTAATGTCTCTTCATAAGACAGGTTCTCTATAACTGAAATCAACGTGGTGAATCTTCTCTGTGGTAGCACTGTGGCTCAGTGGTTAGCTCTGCTGCCTCACAGCACCAGGGACCAGGGTTTAATTCCACCCTTGGGCGATTGTCTGTGTGGAGTTTACACATTCTCCCCATACCTCCTTGGGTTTCCTCTGGGTGCTCCAGTTTCCTCCCACAGTCCAAGGATGTGTAGATTAGGTGGATTGGCCGTGGGAAATGCAGGGGCAGGGTAGGGGGTTAGGTGTGGGAGGGATGCTCTTCAGAGTGTTGGTGTGGACTCAATAGGTGGAATGGCCCGTTTCCACACTGTAGGGATTCTACTCTATGATTCTCTGTACTGCATCCAATGTCAATACTTCTTTCTGGAGATAAGGACCCCAAAACGGTTCAATATTCCATCAATACCTTGTGTAGATTCATCAAGACCTCCTATTTTTACATATTATTTATTTTGAAACAAAGGCCAACAGTCGAATTGCCTTCACTATTACCTACTGAACGTGCATGTTGGTTTCTGTGATTCATGCACGAGGACTCAAAACTTCCCTGTGCTGCAGATTTCTGTAGTCTTTCCCCACTTTAATAACATTTAGCTCCTCTATTCTTCCTGTCAAAATGCAGAAGCACACATTTCCCACATTATATTCCAATTACCTAGTTTTTTGCTATTCTCTTAACTTGTCAATACGTTTCTCCAGGCTCTTCGTATATACCTAGATCTTGCCTTCCCACCTATTGCGTATTAGCCACGAATTTGTCTATAGTATATTCACTTTCCTCATCCAATTCATGAATATATATTGTAAATAAGATTTCTACCTAAGGCGGTATGAGTTTATGGTTTTATGATATGTGCGTGTCATCGGCAAGGCCAATATTTGTTGCCTAACTTAGTTGCCCTTGAGAAGGTAGTGGTGATCCATTTTCTAGAAATGCTGTAGTCTATCTTGTGCAGGTATATCTACAAGTACTGTTGCAAAGGGACCAGCAGGACTTTGATTCAGTGACGAGAAAGTTCCAAATCAGGACAATGTGTGACCTGGAGGGCAATGTAAGGTGGTGGCATTCTCATGCACTTACTACCCTTGTCTTCTTAGAGGGTACATGAGAACACAATGAAGCCACAATATCCATTTCAATCACAAGAAGGCTGTATTGGAATATTTCGAGGTTATACCATTAGAGCAGGTCACATGTTTCGAAGATGTTGTAATGAAGGAGGCTTTGCAAATTGCTACAGTGTCTCTTGTATATGGCACAGATTTCTGCCATTGCCATTTAGTGGAGGGAGGAAGCATTCAGGGATAGACGGCCATTAAACCAGCTACTTAATTGCTCTGGACAGTATTGAGCTTCTTTGTTGTTGGAACAGCACTCATCAAGGCGAGTAGTGAGTATTCCATCACACACCTAACTTTTTCCTTGTAAATGGTGGACCGGGTTTGAGGAATTAGGTGGTGTGTTACCCAACACAGAATTCCCAGCCTCTGACCTGCTCCTTTTGTATTTACATGCCTGGTCAGGTTCAGTTTCTGGCAGATGGTAAGTCCTAAGATGTTGATAGCACCACTGAATGTCAAGGGGGCATGGTTAGATTCTTTTCTTGCTGCACATATTCATTGCCTGGCACCTGTGCGGCACAAATATTACCTACCTCTTAGCAGCCCACACTTGAAATTTACCCAGAACTACTGCTTCACTACCAATGGAGTTACAAGTGGCAATAAGTGCTGTGTCAACATCAATGAAAATACCAACTTCTGACACCATGACCGAGGGAACATCCTTGGAGAAGCAGCTTAAAATTGTTTGGCAGTGGAAACTACCCTGAGGAACTCCTGCAGCGATGTCCTGGAGCTGAGATGATCCACCTGCAATAATCACAGCCATCTTCCTTGGTTTATTATGACAGTGATTATGGTCATTCAAGCGTATCCATCTTCAGCTCATTGTTATGCCTGCTGTAATAACGTAACCTCAACATATCACAATAAGACCACTCTTGTTATTTAAATGGATATTGTATCTTCAGTGTACTCTTATCTGCATTTCTCTAATTGTTTTTCTAAGCTAAGTCAGGAACCACTTTAGGGAAGCCAGTCCAGATTCACTTCTTCCCATGAAAATTAGGACAAATAGCAATCAGGACCGATGTGGGCTCGGATAATTTATTACCTTTCCTTTGAAGTAACTAAGTACATGCATTGAATGCCCTAAGCTTTCTGCCTCAGGCTAATGACTGTCTCTCAAAGATAAAAGGTACTGCAGATGCTGGAGAATCCGAGATAACAAGCATGGGGCTGGATGAACACATATCAGGATGATATGTGGATGAACCCTTCTGATGAAGGGATTAGGCCCGAAACGTCAAGTTTTCCTGCTCCTATGATGCTGCTTGACCTGCTGTGTTCATCCAGCCCCCTGCTTGTTATCTCTGACTGTCTCTCAACATTGTTTTGGTCAAACTTTGAATATCTCATGATTCACTTCCTTCCTAACCTTTTTGTATATTTTATTCCCAGCTTGACGATATTTTTCTCACTTTCCCTGCCCGAGGATTCACCAGCAAGTCTATGAAACAAGCCCTTTTATTATTCTCCCAAGAGAATGCTCTCCCAACACATCTCAGCACTGGTCTATGTTGATTGAAACATCCGCGCCACAGTGGACATTGTGACGATACCATGGCTTTAAGAGGTGCATTTTGTTCAGTTTTCTTTAGTGAAGAAAGGTTGTGACAGAGATACTGGCCTGTCTGTTCCAAAAGCCGCTAAAACGAACAGCTTGTGAAACCTTTTTTTTTCGAAGTTGGAACAATGGAAGCAGCCTGAATGGGTGGGCTCAAGCTCCCACTGAAGCAGGATTTTCAGTTTTAGTTTCTCTGTAGAAGTTGCTGGGTTCTTGAAGCTAGGTATGGTAGCGGCAATACATGTCCAGCTACTCTCACTCAGAGTTTTCTCTTGATATTTTCCCTCCTGGGCTAGAGAATTACATGTGAGACAATCTATTTTACTGAATTTGCATTGGCCACGGGTATGTTTAGGGAATGTTATTGTATTGGAATGGTGACTGTTTGGTAGTTAAATGAGCTATCATTCTGTTAAGTTTCCCAGCAGAGTTAAGTTATTCCAATTTCTTCTTTCTTTTGTCATATTTTACCTATATGAATAAAGTATATTTTGTTTCAAGACTGGTAGTTTGACAAATCAAATTGCATCTGGAATGTAACCTGCACTTGCCTTTAAAGTAAGATAAAGGTAGTGTCTAGGCTATCTCTTTGACTTGTTTTGAGGGGGTTTGGTCTGGCCCTTAACAACATAGACATTTGTTGGGTCATCTGACTATTCAAACATCTGCCTCCTTAAGAGCTTTGAGGAGAAATAGGAAATTCAGCCCTTCAAGCCTGCTCCATCATTTAACACAGTCATGGTTGATCTCATCTTGGTCTCAATTCCACTTTCCTGTCTGTGGCCATAACCCTTTAACTTGTTACTAATTAAAAACCTGCCAATCTTCAGTTTATTCAGGTCCCAGAGTCCACCACATTCTTGTTTAGTAGATTCCGAAGCTTCACAACCCTTTGAGAGAAATAATTCCTCCTAATTTTGCTTTAAATCTGCCACACCTTAGTTTAAGGTGAAGACCTCTCTCTCATTCCTGATTGCCTCACAAGGGGAAATATCTGTTCTACGTTTACTTTGTCAATCCCCTTTAGCATCTTATATATTTCACTTAGATCTCCTCTCAAAATGGTGCAGCCCACAGCTTTTTAAACTCAAGCAAACTCACCATAATAAAAACACTTTTAAGAATAATTGTCAAATTATGTCCATGAAGGTAAAAAGAAGGCTAAAATCTTTCAAATTATTCCAGGTGAAAAGACAGTAGGTGGAGTTGCCATCTGTTTTGAAAGTATAAATCTGAGCTATGATATGTTTCTGTGCTCCTAACAGTTCCCATATTTGTACGGTAACAGTTGGTCTTCTCTGGTTGTCTCAATGTTGATAAAATTATCACCAGCGTGTTATATTGAACAGCTGGATGGTTAGGTTTAATGTTTGAGTTTGGTTTGGGAAACTGTGACTTCATTTCAATTCATGAGATTGAAATTTAAACATTACAGCCGTCTTTATATTATCAGTTCCAAAACTGTCAGAAATTGGTGTAAAAAGCATTTATAATGTGAAGAAAACAATTGGATTCACAATGAAATTATTTGATTTATTTTCTCTCATTTAAGGTTTTCTTTTCAATTTAGCTTCTCTTTCATCCGGAAGGTCTTTTTTTGTTCGCTGAATTCTATTGTAAGAAGCCAGCAGCTCTCCAGATCATCACTCAGGTAACCATTTTTCATTTGTCAGCGCGGAGAAAGAGATTTTTAATTGTAACCTCCCTGTCTCAGAGGACAGGAGATGGTCAGCTACAGTGTTTGGGGTTGAGGCCAGGGAGGGGTACAAAATATCAGGATTAGGCAAACTAGCTATAAGTGTCCACCTTCCCCAACTCTTTAAATGTTTACATGCAGGAAGTCAGTGTGCCAAAAGGTAGAATAGGGTCAAATCAATGTCCCTAATTTGTTGTCTCATGGTATCAATTTAATTTTGATTGGAAGTATGGGGAGAACTGATCAATGCGACTTCCATTTGATTAACTGAAATGACAGATGATGATTTTTGCAATGGTTGTAATGAGGTCAGCCAGGTGGACCTCATAGAACACGAGTTCCCTGATTGGGGCTGTCAGTCTGGTCTAATCAGGGAGCACCATCTGACAGATATATACAGGAATGTCAGAGGTTCTGTTCACTCTGAGAGCTGGCTCTGAAGGAGTTGGATCAATGCCGAGGACTCTCCACAAGTAAATAAAGGGTGACTTGGTGATGGGATACCAACCTCTGTGGAGTTATTTCAGTTCTCAAACATAAATGAACTTTTTTTGTATTCCTTGTGGGATACAAAGAACAGGAATGTACACCCCAAGCCCGGATCCCTTGTGGAATCTCCCAGGGCCTCCTAGTCCAGATGTCCAGCGCTACATTCAGAGCATGATTTTGCGCTTTGCCTCACAGCTAGTGTGCAAGATATCATTAAGAGGCAAACCAATTATCTCATATCATGTCATATTGTGTGATCTGATCATATAAAAAGTCTCCATCTTACTGCGTGGCATATTGTGGGAAATGTGCTAGAGTTGACATTGTATTATTTAGTTTGAGCCCAAACACGCAAGTGCCTCTGATTGTCATAGATGTAGATACCCGAAGGTATAAAATCTATTGAGTTACCTGCATCTCATTTTTATGTTATGGAATCTAACACAAATACATCTTCATCAGCTGCAGGTATGCTGCCAAAGGTTAAAAAACCCATCACTGCCCTATAGTAAATTGTAATGACAGACTAGTTCTGGCCCATTTGTCTGTCCTTGGTATGCTGTAATGCTCTAGTGAATCACAGGGTAAACTGAAGGATCATCATCCCATCTTCAGATTAGCCACTTTATAATCTTCCGGACTCAGTATTGAGTTCAACACTTCACTCCCATTTTTTCCTTTTCTTTTAGCTTGAAATGTTGCATTCTCTGTCACCATGTCCTCTCTCCCCTCCTACTCATCCAGTGGGGCCATGTGTTCTTTCCAGTTTGGTAGTTGGATGCACTGTTGTTCTGCCATTCTCTCATTCCGATCACTTAATATGCAGTATCAGCACCCTTCCTCCCCTAGCACTCCACCCCTACACTATTACATCAATGCTGCCCCCTCCACACTTCACGTCAGCTCTGATGAAGAGTCATCTAGACTCGAAACGTGAGCTTGCTCTCTCCCTACAGATGTTGTCCGACCTGCTGTGATTTCCAGCATTTTTTATCTTCCGTCTGAGTGAAAAAGACTGAGCTGTTTATGAAGAAACAACCCCATTTACCATGTCATATCACATCATGCACTGCTCCCTCCTATTATCCTGACCCCCTTCACCCCCGAGTCCAGCCCTCCATTCCCAGTGGGCCTTCAATATGTTTGCGACACTTTGCTGCTAAGAACAACTCCAAATTTGCTAAGTTGTTTGTGTGATTTTGACAGCCCACAAACGTTTCCTGCACGCTAACCCCCTTCCTCCACTCCCCATTCAAAGGGAAAGAATTGTTCCATTACAGCAAGATCATGAAAGAAAAGTGACCAAAAATCTCCAGCAATAATGCCTTTATAGTCCTTTAATATTGTGGAGATAGCGCCGCAGAGTGTATGTCAACATATACCTGGTCCATGTGTATCCCATCTTTGCTTCATGCCAGATTAATACATTGACTGTACACACAAACAATGGTCACATGAACAGGTTCTTAAACTTTCTGACTGCAAACCTGGGAAAGGCTGAACACTGGTGTTGTTAAAAAGCTGATTGCAAGACCCCAAATGTGACCTGAGAGTCAGCCTACTCCCAAACCCAATAATGTGGAAGCCTCAGTGCCAAGTAATTACAACATTGTAGCTGGTGATAGAACATTTTCATTTCTTCTGAAGGGATGAAACTAAAGCTGTCCCTGACCTGATGCTCCCTGGCTCTAAGGGCAATTATTTGTCTCACTTGTGCTTCAGAACTGCCTCTAAGAACTAGAGTGCAGTACAAATGAGATATTAGTATGGGATTCAGTCCAAAGACATTGGATGAAGCAAAGCATATCAAAGATTTTACAGATACTCAGAATGCAATGATTAGGACAGTCAGTGCTTGAGTTTACCCTTTCATTCAATTTATCCTGAAAACTACGATTGCAGTGAGTTTACATAATATAGGATAATGTTATACTTAGTACACTGAATGTTTCCTGGTGTGTTTGATGGGTTAGGATTAGTGAGCCTATGAGTCACATTGTCTTGCTCCCTCCTTGAATTTATTTTCACAGTTTACATAGATTGGCAACCCACTGGAGAAAACTAGAGAGATTTCTTTTCCTTTTTTTTGTCAATAACAAAAAACAAAAAAAACTTTCCATTTCTAGCGTGCAGCAACAAGGACTTTAAGCTCAGGTACTGCATTGTTTGAGGAAAGAGTGAAGACTTGACTTCTTTGTGCCTCAGGCCTGCCATCCACCTGCTCCAGCCAACCCACAGCTCTTTTGAATGAGTGTTTATCTCATTGCTCTAAAGCTAATGGTATTCTGAATATTGCCCCATTCCTCTAGGATCTGGCTCAAGAAGCCCTTTCCCCCTCATTTCATGTGCAGCACATACAGCTCTCAGATGGAGCAAATCCTTTATTGCTTTAGTCTCGGAAAAGCTATCCTAATATAAACTGATTTATGTGTATGATTTTTAATGTTAGCTGTGAATTTGGATTCCTGACTTGTAGTTAGTAATTGGTTTTCTGTGTGTCTGAAGTTACAATTAACTTGTATTTATTCCAGTAGATTACAATTTCTTTTTCAACAAAAAAAGGGGTTTGAAGTCTGGCTTGTGGTGTGAGTGCATTTTGTGCACTAGTGGGCTTTTGTTAATCTTGGAGTATTGCAACCTGGAATTGTAAATAATGAGGTCACAGAGTCATAGAGATACACAGCTCGGATACAGACCCTTCGGACCAACTTGTCTACGCTGACCAGATATCTGAGATAAATCTAGCCCCATTTGCTAGCATTTGGCCCATATCCCTCTAAACCCTTCCTAGCCATATCCCCATCCAGATGCCTTTTAAATGTTGTGATTGTACCAGCCTCCTCCACTTCCTCTGGCAGCTCATTCCATACATGTATCTTCCTCTGCATGAAAAGTTGTCCCTTTGGTCTCTTTTAAATCTTTCCCCTCTCACTTTAAACCTATGCCCTCTAGTTTTAGACTCCCCCACCCCAGGGAAAAGACCTTGTCTATTCACCCTATCCATGTCCATCATGATTTTATAAACCTCTATGAGGTCACCCCTCGACCTCTGATGCTCCAGGGAAAATAGCCCCAGCCTATTCAGCCTCTCCCTATAGCTCAAACCCTCCAACCCTGGCAACATCCTTGTAAATCTTTTCTGAACCCTTTCAAGTTTCACAACATCCTTCCTATAGCAGGGAGACCAGAAGTGCACGCTGTATTCCTATAGCGGCCTAACCAATGTCCTGTACAGCCACAACATGACCTCCCAACTCCTATTCTCAACGCACTGACCCATAAAGACAAGCATACCAAATGCCTTCTTCACTATCCTATCCACCTAGACTCCATTTTCAAGGAACTATGCACCTGCACTCCAAGGTCTCTTTGTTCAGTAACACTCCCCAGGACCATACCATTAACTGTACAAGTCCTGCCCTGATTTGCCTTTCCAAAACCCAACACCTCACATTTATCTAAATTAAGCTCCATCTGCCACTCCTCAGCCCATTGGCCCATCTGATCAAGGCCCCATTTTACTCTGAGGTAACCTTCTTCACTGTCCACTACACCTTGAATTTTAGTGTCATCTGCAAACTCACTAACCATACCTCCCATGTTCACATTCAAATCATTTATATAAATGATGAAAAGCAGAGCACCCAGCATCGACCCTTGTGGCACACCGCTGGTCACAGGTATCTAGTCTGAAAAGCAACCCTCCACCAACTGTCTTCTACATTTGAGCCAGTTCTGATTCCTAATGGCTAGTTCTCCCGGCATTCCATGTAATCTAACCTTGCTAACCAGTCTACCATGAGGAACCTTATTGAACATCCATGTCAACCGCTCTGACCTCATCAATCATCTTTGTTACTTCTTCAAAAAAGTTAGTCAAGTTCGAGAAACATGATTTCCTGCACACAAAGCCATATTGACTATCCCTAAACAGTCCTCACCTTTCCAAATACATGTAAATCCTGTCCCTCAGGATTCCCTCCCACAACTTGCCCTCCACTGAAGTCAGGCTCATCAGTCTTTAGTTCCCTGGCTTTTCCTTACCACTTTTCAAAATAACATCATATTAGCCAACCTCCAGTCTTCCGGCACTTCACCTGTGGCTATCAATGATACAAATATCTCAGCCAGGAGCTCAGCAATCACTTGCCTAATTTCACACAGAGTTCTAGGGGACACCTGATCAGGTCCTGGGGATTTATCCGCCATTTTGTGCTTTAAGACTTCCAGCACCATGTCCTCCGTAATATGGGAATTTTTCAAGTTGTCGCTATTTATTTCCCCATGTTCTCTATCTTCATATCCTTCTCCATGTTAAACAGTGATGCAAAATACTCTTTTAATATCACCCCCTATCATGCAGTTGCATACATAGGTGGCCTTGCTGATCTTTAAGGGGCCTTATTCTCTCCCTAATTACTCTTTTTGTCCTTAATATATTTGTCGAATCCCTTTGGATTCTCCTTAAACCTATTTGCCAAAGCTACCTCATGTCCACTTTCTGCCTCCTGATTTCCCTCTTAAGTATCCTCCCACTGCCTTTATACTTTTCTGAGTCTCAAAGGTTTCCTAAGAGTATTCTGGAATGTGTGATTTTTAAGCTTAAGGGTAAGTCAGTATAGTTCCACCCTCTCATTACAGAGAAAGAGGTGGCTGATGGTGGTTTATCCTGACGATCACCTTAGGCAAGGGGAGGGGGTGAGAAGGAGTGTCCTTTCTGATAGCCTCAGCTGGTGAACCCGCAATATTGGCATCATCCTGTGTTCCAAACTAGACATCCATCCAAATGGACTGACTGATCTCTAAGCTAAGAGAGAGAGGGAGACAAAGCATTAGTCCTGTGAAGACCTTGGAATAGCATGGCTGTGCAGAAATTGAGCTCCTGGGAAGGAGGTATAGCAGTTAGATCCTTAGTTGTGTTAGTCCCAGACCAGGTCAAGCTTAAGTTGAATACATTGAAGGTCAATTGTATGATCATGGCAGGAAGAAGCTATCTTCAATCCAGGTTAAAAGTTGAAATCCTAAGTGACAAACCAACCTAGGCATTAGATACAGGAATCCTGTTGAATATTATACACTATTCAAAAGCTGTTTTGTTACTTTTCAATACATAAAGGAGCTTTATTTCATCAGAATATACTTCTATTATGTGTTTAAAATCTTTGAATTTGTATTAGAAGTAGATAGTTTTGTTTATTCTATTTTGTCCATGTTAGTTTTGTGATGAACTTCCACATTGCTGTTGAAACAAATCAGAGCATTGCATGCTGCTTGGCCTGTTGTGTTCATTCAGCTCTACACCTTGTTGTCTCTTTTATTCAGCATTTTATGTTTACATTTCTGTGAAGGACAACTTAGTTAAACCAAAACAAATAAAAATATGATCTATCAACCCAATTCCTGTCTGGATTTGACTTGTCCAGTAATAATATTAGCTGGTATCGTAACACTATAGATAGGTTAGAAGATTGTGCATTAAGCTCTGACCAACTAAGCTATCTGGCTGAAGATGATCTGCTGGAGACATTATTTGAGGCTTTGGCAAAGTGAAAAGTTTGAAGAATCAATATCTACAATCACATCAACAAGTTGTAAGTCAAGAATAGTTGACTTGACAAAATGACTGAAAGATGCAAAGCTGTTGTCATGGTGACTCACTCAGTTTGGCACTATCCGAGCTTCCACTAAAGTTAAATGATGACTGTGAAGAATTTTAACCATGGTAACATCATGTAGAAGTTTCAGTGCATAAATACATCTTTGAGCATTTTAAAGATTGCAAAATTGGTGAATTTTATTTGCTGTTAGGAGCATAGGATTAGGAATGGGAGCATACAGCCCTTGAGCTTATCTTGATATTCAATAAGATCTTGGTTGAAGTGTGTCTTAACTCTATCTACCATCACCAACTGCCCTTAATGTATTTGGCTATCAATCATGATCTTGAAATACATAATTAATATATTTTGACAGCTGTCAAGAGGGATAGAATTCCAGATTTCCACTATGAAGTGAAGATGGAGAGTGATAGTTGATTCAGAGACTAGGGTACTGAATCTTAATAAAGGAAACTATGAAGATATCAGGTGTGAGTTGGCCTTGATAGATTGCGGAGAGTTACTTGAAGGGATGACAGTGAATAGGCAATGGCAAATGAATGGGAGATCTGCAACAACTGTTTATTTCTGTCTGGCACAAAAGTAAAATTGGTAAGAGGGCCAATCCATGGCTTACAAAGGAAATTAGAGATAGTATCCGATCCAAGGAATAAGCATACAGATTGGCCAAGAAAAATAAAATGTCTGAGGATTGGGAGCAGTTTAAAATTCATCAAAGAAGGACCAAGGATTGATTAAGAAGGGGAAAATACAGTACAAATATAAGCTTGCAGGGAACATAAAGACTGACACTAAGAGTTTCTATAGGTACATGAAGAGAAAGAGAATAGTAAAGACAAATGTAGGTCCCCTACAGACAGAAATGGGGGAATGTATAATAGGGGACAAAGAAATGGCTAGGCAACTGAATACATACTTTGGTTCAGTCTTCACAAAAGAGGACACAAATCAGATACCAGAAATGTTGGAGAATGCAAGATTTATTGAGATAGAAGAATTGAAGGAGATCAATATTAGTAGAGAAGTGGTGCTGGGAAAATTGATGGGATTGAAGGTGGATAAGTCCCCAGGGCCTGATAATCTTTATCCCAGAGTACTTAAGAAAGTGGCTTTAGAAAGGTGGATGCATTTCTAGTCATCTTCCAGGATTCTGTAGACTCTGGAACATTCCCTGCAGTTTGGAGGGTAGCTAATGTCACTCCAATATTCAAAATGGGAGGCAGAGAGAAAACAGTGAATTATAGACCAGTAAAGCCTAACATTGATAGTGGGCAAACTTCTCAAAATCCAGTATCAAGAATTTTATAGTGGAGCATTTAGAAAGCAGTGGCAGGTTCAGACATGGATTTGTGAAGGGAAATCATGCTTGACAAATCTGTTGGAATTATATGAAAATTTAACGGGTAGAGCTGACAAGGGGGAACCAGCCGATGTGGTGTATTTGGACTGTCAGAAAGCGTTTGACAAAGTCCTGCATAAGAGATTATTGTGCAAATTAAAGTGCATGGGATTAGGAGAAGTGTATTGAGAAGGATAGAAAACTGGTTGGCAGAGAGGACACAAAGAGTAGGAATTAATGGGCCCTTTTCAAATTGGGGGCATTAACTATTGGGCTGCCACAGGGATCTGTGTAGGGACCCCAGATGTTCACAATAAATATTAATGAGGGATGAGGGAACAACATGTAACATCTCAAAGTATGCAGATGATACCAAGTTGGGTGGGAGAGCGAACTATGACGAGGATGCATAGATCCTTCAACATGATCTCGACAGGTCGGGTGAGAGGGCAACTCAATGGCAGATGCAGTATAATTTTGATAAATGTGAGGTTATTCCCTTTGGAAGCAAAAACAAGAAGGCAGGTTACTATCTGAATGGCTGTAAATTGGGAGAGGGGATTGTGCAGTGGGACATGGGTGTCCTTGTGCACCAATCCCTGAAGGTAAGCATGCAGGTGCAGCAGGCAATAAAGAAGGCAAATGGTATGTTCATTGTGAGAGGTTTCGAGTACAGGAGCAGGGGTGTGTTGTTGCAGTTATACAGGGCCTTGGTGAAGCCACACCTGGAATACTTTGTGCAGTTTTCATCTCCTTTTCTGAAGAAGAAGGTTCTTGCTCTCGAGGGAGTGCAGCGAAGGTTTACCAGTCTGATTCCAGGGATGATGAGACTGGCATCTGAGGAGAAATTGACTAGGTTGGAATTGTTTTTGTTGGAGTTCAAACGAATGAGGGGGGAATCGCATAGAGACTTATAAAATTCTAACAGGACTGGACAGGGTAGATACAGGAGGATGTTCCCGATAGAGGGTGTGTCCAGAACCAGGGGTCACAGTCTGAGGATTCGGCGTAGGCCATTTAGGACAGACATGAAGAGACATTTCTTCACCCAAAAAGTGGTGATCTTGTGGAATTCATTACCACAGGAAGTAGTTGATGCCAAAAAATTGAAAGTATTCAAGAGGTGGCTAGATATAGCATTAGGGTGAATGGGACAAAGGTTATGGGGAGAAAGCAGGATTAGGCTATTGAGTTGGACAATCAGCAATGATCATGATAAATGGCGGAGCAGGCTCGAAGGGCTGAATGGCATCCTCCTTCTCCTATCTTCTAACTGTTTTTTGACATTACTCTTAAAATGTCTGGGCCTAATTTTAGCGATATGCCTTTTATTCTGACACCACCACCAAAGGAAGTTGCATCTTTCTAACTATCTCCACCTTTGATGACCTTAAATTTTTCAATAAGCTCTCTGTTTTCAAGAAAATTTTCCATATCCAAGGAAACACAAGTGTAGCCTTCACAACTTGTTCTCACAATTTAACTTGTTTGATATTTGGTGACATTCTGATAATCTGCTCACAATGTATTCTTGCAGAGGTATAGTGATCAGAGCTGAATGCCGGACTCCACCAGAATTGAGCCAAAGATCTGTCTAGCTATAATGTAATTTCTACCTTTTGTATTCCAGCTCTATTGAGATAAAGGACAATTTCCATTTGTATTTCACATTGCTTTGTGTACCTGTACATTGGCTTTTGATGTCGTCTGTACTTGGGACACATCCACATGCATATCCAGATTTCTCACCACTTAGGAAATACAGTACTATTTATTTTCAAAGTGAATGGCCTCATACAGTGCAAATTTCACCTCCATTCTCTACTGGTTTGAAGGCTCAAGTCATCCATCAATGTTTCTTCGTAATATCCTGGTCTCATCTGGTGTATTTACTATGGCCTACCTGAAACCTCATGCCAAGTTAGCAGCAAAGCTCATCCAAGTCGTTTATAAATTTACTGAAAAGTTGAGTTCTCAACATTGGTTCCTGAGGTGTGCAACCAGTCACACCTGCTGCACTATCCCTGCTGTTTCCTGTTTTCCATCAATCCTCTGTCATTAAAAACAAATCCTCACTAATAAATTACTGCCTCCAATTCCATGTAACCTAATTCATTTTCACACTCTTTAATGTTAAGCCTTGTCAAAGGCCTTCTTGAAGCACGTCTAAACAATATCTACGGATACATCTTTGTCTACCATACTGCTTCATAACTGCATGGACATGTTTTCACATGGTTTTCAAATCTGTGCTGGTTCTCTCCAATCAGCTCATATTAGTCCAAAAATTTAGTCCATTGTCCCAAGCGACAGATTGGTCAGTGCATTGAGTATAGTTGGGATGTCATGCTGCAGCTGCTCAGGATATTGATGTTGCCATTTTTAGAATATTGCATTCAATTCGGGTCTCCCAGCTGTAGGAAAGATGTTGTTAAACTTGAAAAGGTTCAGAAAACATTTACAAGAATGTTGCCAAGATTGGAGGGCTTGAGCTATAGGGAGATGCTGAATGGACTAGGGCTATCTTCCATGGAGCATTGCAGTTTGAGAGGTGACCTTATAGCTAAGGTCTTTTTCCCAGGATAGAGGAGTTCAAAACTAGAGGGCATAGAGGGCATTTAAGGTGTGAAGGGAAAGATTTAAAGGGGACCTAAGGAGCAACTTTTACATGCAGAGGGTGGTGCATGTACAGAACAAGCTGCCAGAGGAAGTGGTGGAGGTTGGTACAATTACAACATTTAAAAGGCATCTGGATGGGTACGTGAAAAGGAAGGGTTTAGTGGGATATGGGCCCAACGCTAGCAAATGGAACCAGATCAGATTGGAATGTCTGGTCATTACGGATAAGTTGGACCAAAGGTTCTGTTTCTGTGCTGTATAACTGTGACTCTGTGAACTTCCCTACTGCTGGCTTTTAAATAATATGCATCTAATTCCCATTAATGTCTTACTTAAATAGTGAAGTCAGTTTGGAAAAGTTCCAATCTGAGGAACTAATTCTGCAATCAAGAAAGCTTTGGTGGATTATGAATAACGAATCAACAATTTCCTCATCTATTTATTTTGATGCCTTTGATTGGAAACCTCTAGGTCTTCAGGATTTGACTATTTTTAATGTTATTATCTTCTCCATTAACTTTACCTTACTTAATTGAATTTTGTTAGTTTTGCTTAATGCAAGATCATAATTGGTTATAAACAACAACACCTAATTTGAAAGCCAAAATAAAAGCCTCAACAGTTTTTCTTTGTACCTGTTGGTGAAATGCCACTCGTGTCCTTTCAATAATATCTGAACGAAGACAGTGCTCAATGATAGGCAAAGCAGGATTTTTAAAGCATTGATTTATTGTTAATATATGTACCCATAGAGTGAAAAGTTTTGTTTTACATGCAATACAGGCAGATCATACCATACAAAGATCATAGGGTGATTGAACAGAGTGAGGAATACAAAGTTATGGTGCACAAAAAGCAAGGTGAACATTAGATTTGAAATTTGGGAGTTCCATTCAGAAGCGTAATAACAGTGGTGAAGTAGCGGCTCTTGAATCTGTTGGTATGTGCATTTAAGCTTTTGTATCTTCTTCATGACGTAAGAGGTTAGAAAAGATTATAACTGGGGTAGGGCAGGTCTTTGATGATGTTGACTGCCTTTACGAGGCAGCGAGAAATATAGAAGGAATCAGTAGATGGAAGGTTCGCTTGCAAGGTAGATTGGGCAGTGTTCACAACTCTCTAGTTTCTTACAGTCCAGGGTGGAACATTTGCCATTCTAAGCTATGATGCATCCACACAGAATGCTTTCTATGGTGCACCTGTAAAAGCTGATGAGAGTCCTTATGGACATGTTGCATTTCCTCAGCCTCCTAAGGAAGAAGACAGTGCTGAGGAAGGTGCCATTCAGTCTGTTCAGAACTGTTTGGTCATGGTAAGAATCCTTGAAATGTTTCCTTTGTTAAACACCCTGTGTGGCTAAGCAAATGATATGCAGCAGGAGAAAAATTATTTGAATAAATTGTTGACAATATACTAATGACAAATGAGTCTGTGTTAGTGGCTCACCATATCCTCTACTCACAGGATTTAAAGGGGAGGAGCAGGAGATAGAAACAAGAGAGCTTACTTTCAAGAGGTGAGTTGATCCAGTCAGGACATCATCCCAAGACATTCTAACCTACATTAACCATTATTTCTATGTGTCTGTTTGTGGATAATCATAGCTTTTAACCAAAAGGTTTAGTTTTAAATTTTACCTTTGTGAATTCTTTTGCTTCTCAAGTTGAGGAATGATAGTCGAAAACAATAAAATAGAAGATAAATTAAATGTCAGTTCAACAGCTGTCTGGTGGTACTTCTGCTAAACAACTTTTAGCTGATTTTTTAAAAAAACAGATAGAAATATAGCAGTATCCGCATACGACTTAATAAAAGTACAAAGTCCTTTCCCAAAAAGGAGTGGTATTCATGTTGATTCCAACTTTCTGTGTTTAAAACATTTGAGATCACTCAGCCGAGTTTGGATAGGGAAATCACCAGGATAGAATGGAAGTTTGATATTTCCATCCAAATCCATCAGCCAGAAATTGTGTTTCAATCTGTCCATTTGTTCACAATGAAATTAGGTAGGCAGACTCTGCATTCTATTGCCCTGTTATAGTTGGATCATCATTAAAAACAATGGATGTGTGAATCCCCTGATGGCTGTAAATTTAATTGCGCGCGTGTATTTGCAGCAGCCATTTTGACAGCTTGACCGTGTTCAGTTTTTAAAAATGTTGACTGAAAGCTCATAAATGCCATCTTTGAACTTGGCATGATAATGTTATTGGCTTAATCCTAAGATAGTGAAGATAAAACCATACTAGTTACTGTGAAAATTTAAATTTCAGCAATTTTATATCATACTGGTCTGACCTCTTAAACCCATATCGTCTCCATCATTAAGTCCTCCATCATTTCCACATCTATTATTGTCTGATTACTTTTTCCAAGAGCCAAGCTTCTGCTAAGTTAACTTAATGTGCCTAAGAGTTGTTTTCTTTACCTTGCAAGTGTTTTAGTAAAACTAAGTTTGAACTGCAATCTTTCGATTGTCTCATGCACCTAGGTAAATGCGCTTTAAGAGTTAATGACCTGATTAAAGTGTCCATATAGAATATTTCACAGGCTACATGTCCTTTCCAGATGCAGCTATTCTTGTGGTCTTCTAGTCAACAGCTCATCCTCAAAGAGTTGAGCTCATCTAAAACTTGGTACCTGAAATCCTATCCCTGTCATCCATTATCAATCCCCTTGCAAACGTACCTTCACTTCTGAACATCCTCCATTCCTTCGATTTATCATTCTTTAATTTAAATTCACCTGTGCTTCACCTCTCCCTATCACCAAACTATTATATATCATTACAAATCTTTACCTAGCTAGACCCCATCAAACTTTCATTGCTGAGTTAAACATGAGTGGCTTTGTATTTGATCATCAAAACTCCACATTCATGAATTTCTGGCCTAAACTATTGTAGCTCTTCACATCAGCCTCCGTCGTCAAAAACCCATCTCTTCAGCCAAATGTTTAATCATTTGTTCTAATAACTTCTTCATTCGATCCAACAGCCATTTCTTACTTCATACCTCTAGGAGGTACTTTGGGACATTTTGCTATGCTAAACATGCTATTTAAATGCAAGTTGTTCTTGTTGTTAATGACCTACTCAGATAAGGAGTTGCTGCTGAGACACATTGACATGGAAACTGCTTACTTATATATGGTTCAATAGTTTTGAAGCAATGGAAAAACCCTAGGAGCCCAGTTGTTTTAAATGGCCAAATGGATTTAATTTTATTTAGTAGTGATAGATAGCTATTCTGGATTAATTAAACAGTGAAGGAACTATCAGGCTACAGTCCTCAAGCTGCTTCTACCAGGGCCACCTACAACCGAGGAGTCAGACCAAAGTTTTGTCCCATCTAAATTGTGAATCACAATCAACTGCATCCTGTCAACCTACTCCCCCTTGCTTCGATTTGATTTATTTATTGTCATGTGTATTTTGTTACAAAACACAATGAAAAGTGTGGTATAGTGTTGCCACTCTCCGGCGCCATCTTAAAACACAGGAATGTAAATGAAAACATTGAATATGAACACAGAAAAATGAAGAAATAAAGAATAAGTGTTCAACTTTACGATCCTTCTTGTTAGGTGCTCCATCGTAGGCCATGGGCCCAGTGGCTAGGCACGGGTTCCCTTTGCTACTCTGCTGCTCGATTGAAAGTTGCCCTTCAGCGTGCCATCTCACCTCCATCGATCTATGACCCCACACCGGACCCGCCAATGCAGACGTCACCAATTCTGCTGGTTACTGCACTGACCCGAACACAATTCCGCTGCCGCCATTATTCCTCTGCAGGCCCACTTTGCCAGCGCAGTCGCTGCCACAAGGCCTTGCACCAGGCCCAAACCGCCCTCTGCCGCAGCCTCCAATGAATCTGCGTTGGATGCAGATGCTGCCGGGAGCCCAAACCTACATCTGCCACAGCAACCATGAGCCCACGCTGCTGGTCCATGCTGGGCCCACTCACCGTGAAGTTGTCACTGAGACTGAGCTCTTCAACAAAAGGTAAATAAAAAAAAAGAAAAAAGTCATTAAAAAATGAAAGAAATGAAAAGAAAAGTGGGAGGATCAGATGAGCCCTGGGCTCAGATGCCCTACTCCACCACTATCTTACAGGAAGTAAGTTCTATCAAGACCACAAGTCTGTATAACTAAATATCTCTGCCTCTCTAACTTTATTTTTGTTCATTAAGATACTCTTAAAACCTACCTCTTCTAACCTAATGTCTCCTAATGTTGTTAAGTGTCATATCTTGTTTCATGATGGTCCAATGCAGCACAGTGGAACTTTAAATTGAAGACACTATACAAATCTAAATTGTTCTTATTGCAGACAAACATGGATCCAGGAGCTACAATTTGAATGGTGAGGTGAAATTGATGGCTTTTAACATCAATGAAAACCTCTTCACCTGAAAGAACCTGGGCAGTAGGTGCAAGGGAACGTCAAAACTTCCCTCCAATGGTCACAATATCCTAGATATATACATCCCTTTAAAAATCATCATTGGTTCAAGACGCTAAACTTTGTAGATTAAAAAGATGGCTGGCAACAATTCAAGAGGTCCCATCATCAGCTTTTTATAAGCATCTAGGATTGGACAATGCATGTTGGCTTCCAATGCCACCCACAAGCTAAGGATGGAACTTTTAAATGGCAACTGGGGTGGATTGAGCTCAAGGACACAGGCTTAAGTATATGGTCAGCATCTTCTTTTTCAAAGGCAAGGGATGTGAATGACATTTATTAACTATTGACGGAGAGTCAGGATCTGTGAGATTTGGAATAACTAAGCTTGAACGTGGGCCAAAGCTTAAGGCATCACTCGCTTCTGTCTTGTTGTTTTTCATAACATGACTTTGAGAATCTGACAGATCGCACTGTGACATCTATGTTCTGTTCATTCATGTACCTTATTTCAAATTAACCATTTTGTTCTCTTGTGCATTTACTTCTTTTAAAATGGAAGATTTCAGTGCATCCGGTGTAAATAGAATTGACATATAGGGGAGTACATGGTATTATTGCAGCCAATGCATATAACAAGGTTATGTTCTCATCTCTGGGCCAAGCTATTGATTAAATGGATATTTCCATGAAGAAGTAAGTTTTGGATTGAATGTAAGAAAGAAGGCATAGTCCACAAAGGTCAAGAGGCATCTCTTTCCATTTGAGAGACACAATTGGTTGGGGCAAGCTGAGGATGCAGGCCTCTATGAATGGCCACCATCAATAGAAAGATTGAACCCACGCTATCACTTTATTCTGCACATGTTCTAGTTATCTGAGTTAACTGAACCCCATCACTTTGGAATGTAGAGGTTTGAAATGCGTTTATCAGAGTGACAGGAAACCTGAAAGACTATCTAGGGCAAAATCCAAACTTCATGATCGCTACCAAGTGCTTACTGATCAGACACTGACCCATTTAAGATTAAAGCTGCTTGGTGCTATCTCTTACCTTTGTGTTCTACTCCAGTGAACACTAGTATTGATTCTGACGTCGGTCTTCCTGTTAAACCTTAAAGTACATTCTCCATTCCGTAACCTGCAGCAGACACAGATTGTATTGCTCAATGGTTTAATTGTACTGTGTTTGATTATGAGTCCAGTAACTGACCTATGCTTACAGCATTTGATTTGGTCTGACTCAGAGCAAAGTAAACCAACACCTGAAACCTGACCGATAATCATGAGTATGTATATTTTGTGAATGCAGAGATATCTTAAAGCAGTATAAATAACACTTGTTGCACACTGAGAAAACCATTGCTATATCTATATTGCTCTGAGGTAAAAACAAATATATATAATACATAATACTGATGATCAAGCTTCTTTTATGACCTTGTAATGAATATAAGTCACTGAACTGGTACATTCAATGCTTAATCACTAGATGTGAGGGAACATTGTGCAAACACTCACCCAGGATTCATTTACAAAAGTAAGACATATTTAAGACTCATTTGTCTTAGATTACCACCAATCAACATTTAAAGCATTATTTTCCCTGGAGCATTGGAGACCGAGGGGTGACCTTACGGAAGTTTATAAAATCATAAGAGGCATAGATAGAGTGAATAACCAAGGTCTTTTCCCCAGGGTAGGGGAGTCCAAAGCTAGAGAGCATAGGGTTAAGGTGAGAGAGGAAAGATTATAAAGGGACCTAAGAGACAATTTTTTTCACGCAGAGGGTGATGCATATATGGAATGAGCTGCCAGAGGAAGCTCTGGAGGCTGGTACAATTATAACATTTAAAAGGCAATTAGATGGGTATATGAATAGGAAACATTTAGAGGGGTATGGGCCAAATGCTGGCAAATGGGACTAGAACAATTTAGGATATGTGTCCATTTCTGAGCAGTACATCTCTGTGACTGTATGACTCTACCGACTAACCCAACTTGGGAAGTCATTATAAAAAGACTTGCATTTTTACCATATTGGAGAAAATGCCCTCAGGTCCGTTGGTGACCTAGAATGTGTGGAACAACTATACAATGTAGTAGTGAGGAAATACATATCCTGAAGGTGACTCTTGACGCAGGATGGGTAAGCAGTTGGAGGCATCAAAAACTGACTTCACCAGATGTCATCAAAATGATTAATTAAGAATTAATAATTGCCTACTGATTGGATAGTACTTAATGGGGGCGTGTGTGAGGATGTTGTCTCACCGCTGACTGGAATCCAGTGAAGACCCTGCAGCACCTTTTGTTGGGAAGGTCCTCCATATTAAAGGCTATTTCATTTGGCCACAGTTGTCTTTCCTTGGGGACAAGGGCCCCTGGAGGAAAAGTCCACTAAGGGCTGCCACTCAATTAATCAGAGGTCAATCCCTCTTTGTTGCTCAGTATGGCCACTAGAGAGGCAGTGGCAGCTGCCGGTACTACACCTATTCAAGGTCCAAGATCACTGAGGGTCTTAGGCTACAGGCATATAATGATGGGGTAGCAGGGTGGTGTCACAGTGGAGGGGAGAGGTTACAAGGGCAAGGGTATCTCCCACACACATTACCTAGCTGATGTTGGTCCATTGATTGAATACTGAGTGCTCTTGTATCAGGGACACCCCACCACCACCACCCTCAAAGTCCCACTTGAATTTCCTTTACAGGTCTCCGCCATTGTAGCTCCCAAACACTTTAGTGTGAGTGCTAGAATATTGAAGAGTCTCAATGCTCTGTGTATGCCCTTCCAGAATGGGCATAATTGGGCAATGGCAGGAGAGCAGAGGAATACTGACTTACCATCCTACAGCCTGATTAAATGCCAGACATCAGTAAACACATGCCCAAGGAGGGCATTAAATGTGTCAGTGTTTCTGGAAATTTTCTCAAGTGAGGGTTGGAAAAACTTAGCTACAATCTGCCCAAATAAGAATCTGCAGATTCTTACTAGGTAGGCACGGACAAGGTGTTTAAGCTGTTGTCATAGAATATCCACGGCCAATCATCGAGACAATGGACAAGAAATGCATCTTTGTGATAGGGCAAATAAAAAGGTGTCACATGGACGTACCGCCTAATATTCATTGCCGTAGTGATCAATGGAGCATAACTGGTGGAGGATCTATTACCACTCATTTACTGTGACTGAGATGGATTTCTACTCCAATATTTCAAATCATCAAATTTTAAAGCATCACACTACGTCTGAGAGAGCTCCCTACTTAATCCAATTCCTTTCATTTTTCCATCATTATTTTACTTCCTGTTTTACAAATATCCACGACTCTAATTGATAGATTAAAGATTCTCTTCCATTACTATTCTTTGTGAGACTTACCATATCCTATCAATCTTCTGCATAAAATATCCTCCAGCTCTCTTAAATTTATGCCCTCTAGCTACTGAATGGCTGACCAGTGGAAATGATTTTGCACAATCTCCCCTAACATAGTACATTTCTTTTAAATCACCTCTTAGCATCTGAGCCTCAATTTCTCCATTCTGCCCTTGTAATGTAAAGCTTTTCGTGCCTGATAATGCAACCTCTACAGATACATAAAGCACCCATAAGATTGACAAGTTTGAAACAAAGATTCCTTAAAGTTTTGTCTCAAAAGCAAGACTAATAAGTCAAAAGAAAGATAGATTTACCGAATTGAAGAACATTTTCCCAAAGGTTGTTTAACATTTCAAATGTAACATTTTAAACCCAAATATGCATTTCCTTTTCTATTTAATTCCTGAAAATTTCATAAAATATAAAAAAATTACATTTAATTAGTTTTTATTCAAAACAATTTCGAACATCCCACAACATTTATATCGTCAGCCTTCATTCATTCATTGTACTCATTGTAATTATATAATTCATCTTCAAAATACTATTGACAAAAGAATATGATTAAAACTTTTCAATAAATGGAAGAAATTCATCAAACACAATGATCAGGGATTTTATGACCAGCAGTTTCTGTTTAATTTTAAATATAAGTTTAATTACATTTGATTTTATATATTAATATTCATTTGACAGAAAGCATAATGTACCATGCTGACTCTGTCTACACCACCAGAGGGCACTGCCAGCAACTGATGTACAATTCACAAAAGATGGGGAGCAATTGCCTGTGTATTCGGTAAACAAAAGATTTCTCTGTGAACATTATTAGATACTGAGGATGTCTCCCCTTACGGCTTCTTGAGGATGATTTTTTTCTCACTTATATGACTTGCAGAACATATTTTGCTGCAACATGTTGTAGTTTCCCTTTACCTCAAGGCCCTCAGTTTTGCCAGAATCTGATTCTAGACATGGTTCAACGGCCTGTGCCCATAACTCGTCTGAAAAGTCAAAGTGTGTTTGCAGTGTATTTGCAGGGGCAACTCTACTCAAAGAGAAAAATCAGCAAAACAATAACGTGTAATACTTGAATTGTGCTGGAGCCACATTTTGACAGCAATCAAGCCAAGTCAGACCAGTATGTGTCATTCACAAGTTTTACTACATTTTCCCCCCTTGATAATTATCCAGTACTCCCTCATGTGGACTTTCTCTGGATAATAATCAGGGGCACACCTGGACAGTATTAAATATTAGGTCATTGTCTCTGTGCATGGAATTAATATTGAATACATGTTTCCCAAAATATTAGCTTGTAAAAACCAATTGGTTAGATTAGTTAAACTACATTTGATGGTTCTAAATATGTCTACTCTGCTAAAACATAATACAAATTGGTTTTATTCTGCCTTGATCCTAGATGCAACCTGATAATGAAAATGGCACTGGTTGCTTTCATCCAAATGCGTTAATACCTTGGAAGAAGAGGAAAGAAGGATGGTTGGACACTGTCAGTCAAACTCCAGAAATTACATTCAAGGCCATTTAAACTAAAAGGATGAAAACCTGTCTTGTTGCCTCAGTAGTGAGGCAGGATTGTCTCTGTCCAATCGATAATGTGGTTTGCCAGTAGCACAAAACTACCACAAAATTGATTCCAAACTGAGATGTCTGATGCGAAACAGAGAATTGATTTGCTGGTGCAGATTTTAATGTAGTTCTGAAGTTGGGTATGGTGTTTGAGCTAGAATTAAGGAAGCTTTACTGTACAACTGCACATATTATCCAGGGTTAAAGAATTTGACGCTGATAAAAAGGGAACAACTTCAAACACAATTCCAGAAATACTTTTGTGGCAATAATATGGGACTTTTCATGTACCTTAAACACAAGCTTAAATATTCATGAGATAGTAGGAACTGCAGATGCTGGAGAATCTGAGATAACAAGGTGTAGAGCTGGATGAACATAGCAGGCCAAGCAGCATCAGTGGAG
>JAHRHZ010000043.1:29110421-29208890 GCA_024137785.1 Ginglymostoma cirratum
TCAGCCTTCCTGCTCCTCTGATGCTGCTTGGCCTGCTGTGTTCATCCAGCTCTACACCTTGTTATCTTAAATATTCATGTTGTTTTCAAGTTTGGATTAGAATCTGCCCCAGACACTGCTAGTTACCAGATGGAAATCTGCATAATTAATTAGATTAGTTTTTTTTGAGGAAGAGCTGTTTCCCAAGAAAGGGTCTGAAATGTTGGTTAATTTTCAAAACTGGGTTTGAATCTTCTTGATTAAAAGGTTGTTTACAACACATCAAGGATCTTTGTGAGCTTTTGAAATTGAATTTTCAAGAATTTGCATGTGTTTCAAATGTAGATATTTTCCCACTAATTAAGAATGTCTGTCATGGGGAATGGAACACTTCTCCCTTATTTTAATCTGCTCAGTTGTTCTTGCTTCCACTGATTTTTATCCACGCTGGTATGCTTACTGCTCCTCACAATTTTCCATTCTATCTAAGCTTGAAATCTACTGTCCTACACATTCCTCCATCTATAAATAGTTGAAATGAAAACTCATTCCATCATCCGCTAATTTTTGACTCATTCTTTGCCAACAACTTGAAAATGTAGAATTCCTCTTTTCCCTAAATCTCTTTTCCCTCCATCTGAGCTTACGAATCAAGCTTTAAATTTCCCAACTATGAATTATGGTTCTACTTTTGCCATCTCCTATTATTTTACGTCTCCTTGGTTTTCGAATTTGCATTTTGTACAAGTCCATCAATATAAAACATCAGCTTTAAGCACTTATAGTTTCAACTAGCAATGGGCAATTGTTATCCAAGGAACTTCTTCATCTCTAAAACTGCCCTAAGACCAAGCTGACAAGAATATCCTCTTCCAACACATCCTTGAACTAAATCAGGCAGTTACCAAAAAAAAATCATTGTTGCCCAATGGTGTCTGTTTTATCCATTAATTAAACCATTAGGCTGTGTGTGTGCGTGTGCGCGTGCGAATGCGCGTGCGCGTGTGTGTTTCTTTCTGTTTGCAAAGAAGTGAACCCTGTTAGATTTCATAGACATTAAGTCCTGACATTGATACAAGTTGTTTCCAATACGTACATGGCATAATATGAACCCAACTGACACCACTATGCCTGTTTCAACTCATCAAGACAGGCTACAGACATTCTCCAGTTCCTTTTTCAGAACACGGCCTTGACCAGACTCAAGCTGCCAAGTTTAAAATTAAACAAAGCTTGGCAATTAACAGTCAGTCATCACTTAACTGGTGCCTCGTCCATGGCAATGCATCTACCATTCAGAGTCTGCATGCCAAAATGTCAGCACTCTCCTTTTAATGTTGCTTTCTTTGTTGCTTGTATAAATGTTGTTTTCCCTTTACATTAGTATTCTTGCAAATTGTCCTGATGAGTGCAAGACAAAAAACCTCAATAAAATGTTTTCTTTACAACAGTCCTTAGGTTCTGCACTGCCAAATGATTCTGTAATTTACTGGTGTTTTTTGTAAAGTAAATTGTTTCACCAGGAAAGCTGTAACAGGGAACAAAAGTTGCTCATCTTTAAAATAGCACTGTGACCTGAGACATCAGCACCAACTGGGATCAGGCAGCTAGCTAGCAAGTTACTCCCAGAGACCAGGGATGAAGCAGTTAACTGGAGACATATGCTAGATGGACCCGCTGTTTCTAACACTTGGGGTTTGTTCTGTTGCTAGAGTTTCCACTGCAACAGGGGCTGTAGTTTGAGCAGCAGCAGAAGTTCATATTATTGCAACTCAAGGAGAATAAAGACACAGCTCCCAAAGCCACTGCTCAGGCCATAACAAAGATCAGAACCATTGCCAGAACTAACATAAGGGCTGGAGGTATTCTTTAACCATGATTTTAGCTAAACCAGGAAAAGGAACTATTGTGAATAGTATTATAAGCTCCTGAAAAATTAATCCATAGTATGGGTAGAAGCTATTTAATTTCTGCTGCTGGATTTTGCATTCTGCTGGAATTTAGAGATACAGGTATGAAAAACTAAAGAATAAAGGGTTCACACTAGCGAATAACTCTAGCACCAATGACTCACTGGCACACAAAGTAGATGAAGTTCACTCTTTCACTGCATGGAGCCTGTCTTGTATCAGTTATCCTCTGGCATAGAACTCAAAATCAGGATGATTCTGGCATGATATCATTAGGAAGGATTTACAGTGTCAAGTTTACTTCTGTACTGTGTTTACATTGAACTAAGTCCAGTAACAATTTGGCATTTGCAAATCACGTATATTAGATTTTCTTCAGCTGAGATTACTCATGTATCCTGTGAAAACTTTGTAGGGGACATAAAATGTACAACAAATCTGTTATATACGAATGACATAAAATGTATAACAAATCTGGTATATACTAATGACACGGCTGGCGAGGCTATTTGTGAATTCATTGTTTACATGGCAGAGTTAGGTTCAAATAATAAAAAAAACACATGCCGTTGTTCAAGTGTTTCTGAGCACAGACTTTGCTGATTACTGGGGAAGTGAGGGCCAGAGGTACATACTTTCCAGGGAAACTGACCCCCTGTTGCCCTGTCTTGTCACCTTAGGCAATGATTTATATTTGATATCATCTTTGGTCCTTGAAAAAGTCTCTTGAAAACACAAATCATGAGCTAATGACAGGATTGAGCTTAGTTACGGGAGCCACATGACTGCATAGCCAACTAAAGGGCATATTGAAGTCGGAAAAGAAGTGGAGATTTGGAACCAAGTATCCCCTTTCCATTTGCCAGTAAAATATGCTTCTGTGCGACGAGATTGTAACAACATCCAGGCCGTTTTCCGCCTTTATGCCAGCATAGTACCACTTTCAAAACCCACCAATACAGAATGTTACAAAGTCAACTGGACAGTATGGTGGTAATATCACTGGATTATTGACATTGCCACTGGATTAGTGATAATATCACTGAACTGGTAATCCTGAGGAACAGATTAATATCCTGTGTTTGTGACTTTGAAACTCATCACAGCAACTGGAAGAACTAAAATGCAAACAATTAAGCAATTCAGTTAATTAAAACAAAATCTGGAATTGAAAGCAAGTCTCAATATTGGTGACTACTGTCGATTGTTGTAAAAAACCCATCTCATCCCCTTAGGGAAGGAAATCTGCCACCTTTTTCTTGTCTGATCCAAGTGACCCCAAATCCACAGCAGAAATGGTTGATTCTTAACTGCTCTCAAGGGCAAAGAAGGGCAGGAAACAAATTCTGGCCTTGCGAATGATGCCCATATCCCATTAACAAATCAAAAACAAACATGCACTTTGCTATCGTTCCATAAAAGTAACATACAACTTAACTGGAGTCACGCTCATTCAGTGAGCTGATGGGGAAAGTAGTCACATAGTTCAGCATCTGATGTGCATTGCCATTCCCCACTGAGTCCACTGTACTAACGTCCACACTTAATCATGTGTTCTTCCCCAATTCGGAGTATCGCCATTTTACGTTTATGATTCCTGTAATTTATTGATCATTGCGGAATGAACAGTAGTTATCAGTTGAAAAATAGAATGCTTCACTTAAACTGCAAGTTTTGTCTGTGACATAGAAATGGCTTTCGAGGCAGAGATTTGTAGAGTAAAATGTTCATGCTCAAGTTGGTAACTAATTAGTTTTATTGGTCGTGATGGGACAGAAAATATGACAGAGTGACGTTGGAGCGAGGTGCCACTGTGTATATCCTGTGCCACTGTAATACATGTGTTGTGGAATGTAGGCATTGCTGGCTAGGCCAGAATTTATTGCCCATCCGTAGTTGCCCCTGGTAAGATGGTGAGCTGCCTTCTTGAACTGCTGCGGTCCATGTGTTGATAGACCTACAATGCCCTTACAGAAGAAATTCCAGTGACAGTGAAGGAATGGCAATTTATTTCCAAGTCAGGATAGTGAGTGGCTTGGAGGGGAACTTGCAGGTTGTAGTGTTCCCATGCATTTGGTGTCCTTGTCCTCCCAGATGGAAGAGGTCATGGGTTTGGAAGGTGCTGCCTGAGGATCATTGGCAAACTTTTTTGGTTTTAACCACCATGATTTGGTAGCACGCCAAATGATACATAACATAGGTCCAGGATCAAAATCAGGAAGGCAAAGTTGTGGAGAAAACCCAGCACTGAGCATAACTTGTAGAGACCGACAACGCTATTATATATCCAAATTAAAGCATCCTATTGTGGATGAGAAGGAACCCTCAATGGGATGTATCAAATTTTCAAAAGTCCAGGTGACAACCTGAATAAACAGCTAGCAGTTTCTGACGACTCAAGCACTAATTGGCCGAGTGCAAATGAAAACTTGGAGAACAGAGATCCCCAACTGCCTCTGAGGGAAATGAGAACATGATCAAGGAGATGGGTGAAGCCACCATATTGTTTGTTTCTGTGAGGCAGAGATAATGACAGAAATATTTCTGAGGAAGGGTCACCAGACCCGAAACCTTAACTCTGATTTCTCCCCACAGATGTTGCCAGACCTGCTGAGTTTTTCCAGCAATTTCTGTTTTTGTTTCTGATTTACAGCATCCACAGTTCTTTCAGTTTTTACCATAATTACAGAGTAACGAGGAGAAAAGACTGAAAGCAGAACTGCAGGTTGGACATTGTCTAGGACATTTTTCTCATTTGTGTGTAAAAGAAAACAATGTGTGCAAACTGACACAATTAAACGTCATTGTCTTTACTGCTGTTAAAGCAATGAAAACAAAAATAATGAGAGATTGAACACTTTGTTCATGTGGCTTTCTTTTTCTGAGAGGGGGAAATAGTATTGTGCAACACTGCAGCCAGCCATTAGCGAGAGGATATTTCAGGGTATATTAAATAACAATTGACGAACTACTGCAGGGCAAGTTGAGGTAATGCCAGTTTCTGTCACATGACTGGAGAAATAGCACGGTTCTACCACGTGCAGCAGAATGTACGCAGCATAAAAATACGCAGTAATTCTGTTTGCAGTGTGTTCCATTTAACCTCAGTTTTATAAGCGAGAAAGTAGCATACCGTCAGCACAAAGAATAAGGAAATCAGCTTCTACCAGTCTGAGCTTTACTTCATCTTTACATAGCTTCTTAATTTACTTCATTTCTTCTTCCTACTCCTTTCAAACTCAATGGTTGCAGGATTCGACCTTTTGTTGAAGTTTCTCAAAAAGAACTGCAGTGCCTTAATGAGCTTTCAAGAGACTAAACCATGGCACGCAACTTAAAACAGAATTCAGTTGAATCTCAATGAGATGCAATCATCAAAATTAACTTGCCTCTCCGTGAATTCAACCAATATCATTTGCATAAGTATAGTCTGAAAGTGGATATATACAAAGTAACATCTGAATACCTGCAAAGCACAAGATCATAGAATCTCTGTGGTGTCAAAACAGGCCATTTGGCCCATCAAGCCCACCTCTGAAGAGCACCCCATGCAGACCACTGCTCTACCCTCTCGCTGTAACCCTGCGCTTCCCATGGCTAATCCACCCAGCCTACATATCCCTGGACAAAATGGGCAATTTAGCATAGTCAATCCACCCAACCTGCGCATCCTTGGACTGTAAGAGGAAAACAGACCACCCGGAGGAAACACATGGAGACACAGGGAGAACGTACAAACTCCACACACAGGCGGTCGTAAAAGTCTGGAATCAAAACCAAGTCCCTGGTGCTGTGAGGCAGCAGTGCTAACCACTGAGCCACTGTGCTGCTCTAGATGGGTGTGGGGGATCAAATTCAAATGGGAAAAATGTTATAGTGACTTGGGAATGTGATTCTGTATCCCTTTATTCTTTCATGGGATGTGTAAATTGCATTTTTTTGCCCACCCTTTATTGCCCCTTGATCTGAGTGGCTTGATTGGCCATTTCAATGTCATATGGAATAATGTTTCTGTTGCAAAAGGCAAATGTAGCTTTTGATTGTTTGATTTCTGCTCGATTTGCTGGTGAATGTTTTGAAGTGATTTAACTCCATGTATAGTATCACATTGAACAATAATTAGATGGTGGGCATTGGGGTCAGGGTGGCATTGACTCAGAGAGGTTTGCAAGATGGGATGTGGCTAAGGACAGCTAAACTGTGTGGCTTAAACAGTGATAGATGTAAGAGCAGGGCTCATCAGCTGTGCCACCTACCTGCATGAGAAGCATTAATTTGCAGCTGCTATGCCACTGCATTGATGGTGATGGACATCAGCAGACTGCCAATATTTGACTGGGCGCACAGCAAGGGTTCCAAGATAGCACCAGGAACAATGGTGAGGTAGCATCAGACAGGGCAGCCACCATAGGGCTTGGTGCCCAGTTAATGAGGAACGTAAGGGATGATAGCACGAGATAGGCCCTGAGGAGGAAACCCACCAGGAAGCTCAATAGAAATGACATTTGGCCGATATCTGGTAAAATTCAGCCCAATTGCACCATACAGAGCCAGTGCTATGCCCAGGGGCTTGAAACCATGTAAAGGCCTTCAGGTGATATGCACCTGAGAATGTTTAACATGCAGTGTTAAGGTAAATAGTAATCATAACTGTAAGGTTACTCGTAATCTTAAGTGAGACACTGCAGCGTAGCATAATAAGAAGAAAATAAAGTGGATACTCTAAATCTGAAATAAAAACAGAAAGTGTTGGAGAAGCTCAGCAATCTGGCAGCATCTGTGAAGGTAGAAATAGATTTCATGTTTTGAGTTTGAAATGACTTCTTCAGAACAGTAACTGCATATGGTTGAAAGGAATTGAATTGTACTGCACTTTATGTCACAGTATTTGAATTGTTGGGCAGTGTATTCTTTTATCAATTTTATTAGTCATTTTTTAATTAAAAGGGATAGAATTTGACCTATCTGGCCATCTTAAATCAACAGCCCTGAAGTTATGTCCAATTGGATACAATGCCCTAACTGTTGTAAAACAGCATCTTGTCTTACTCTGTGTGAGCAATATCAGGAATATTTGCTTGTTTGTTAATAAGGTTAAATACTCAAACAGGAAATGGCTCCATACTTTATCATTCATAACTATAATTAATGTATACAAAGTGTAACAAAAATGTTATTACAACATCCGAACTGTGATAAGTGAAAAGCCATGCCTGACAGCACTAGATCCCATTCTCTGTGATATTAGGCAGGCTGAAACTCAACTCATAAATTCTACTTTATTTAGGCAATGATGTCAGTGATCTACCACAGAGCAATATAGAAAGACCTCAAGAGGATGTCCAGATAGAAGGGGTATAAAAAGTTGACAACTTGGTATTCAGAAGCGGAAATCTAACACTCCCTCTCGTGTTTGATTCGGGGAGTTGTCCAGCATCAGCAATATGTAAGCAGAGAGATGCAGACATTCTGACGACACAGGGCTCATAAACTAGCTCATGTTCCAGGCTTTACAAATGCCAACAGGTTGATGTATTTAGTGGATGATGTCAAATGTCCCTCCTGGCTCCAGTCCCCACCCCCACCTTTGACTTTCAACCTCTCGCAGGAAACCTAAGGCTTGAAGCTGCTTGTGAATGAGAATAAATTTAAGATGTATTTCCAACATTTATGAATGGCAAACGCAAATGCATTCAGCAGTTGATTAAACAAGTTTATAGACTAGAAGAAGCTACCCTGCTGGTTTGTACTTAAAGGTAGTGCTCAGTTTTGTACAGAGTTAAGTGGTTAAGAAGTCCCCAGGGTTGTCCCTGCAATGTGGTGAACTAATTAATCATGGCCAGGTCAGCATTTGAGAAAGCCATGATTTCCCTGGAGCATCCCTGGATGCTGCACTCACAGAGGTAACTGCTGAGTGTTGATCTCATGTAAAATGACACTGTAATCCTCCATACTAATAACCACGTTGGAGAAACCTCTTGGAGGCACTGCCGATAGCTCATGAACCTGTTTGAGACTTGCAGTTTCCATCTTGTGCTGGGCTCTGAAAAGGCGCACCGTTGACGCAATCAGTCACCCCAAGGTGCTTTGCAAGAGGAGAAACAAAATTTAACACTGATATACAGAAGGAGATATTATTATGGATGACCAAACCCTTTGTCAAAGAGTTAGGTTTTACAGGGATAAAGAGGTAGAGAGGCAGAGACAGTTAGGAAGGGTATTCACAAGCTTAGGACCTTGGGAGCCCAATGTCGAAACAATTGAAATTGGGATTATTCAATGAGCCAGATTATTAGAGTGCCAAGGTCATAAGGCTGGGGGAGGGAAAAGGCCTTGGAGGGGTTTGCTTATGGAACCACTGTAAGTCGGTGAGAACAAGAGAGATGGATAAGAGAGACTAAGTGTTATGGGACATTGGCAGCAAAGCTCTGAATGTCGTTCAGTTTATAGAGGGTAGAACTAGGGAGGTTGTTTAGAAATGCATTGGAATAGTCAAGTCTAAAGGTTTCAAGGGCAGAGATGAGGATTTCAGGGTGGTTTTGGATAATGTCTAAGAGGTGAAAATAGGCACAGTCCTAATGGTGGCATTGATATCTGGAGAAGCTTTTTTTCAGGGACAAGTTCTTTTTATTCCTGTATGAGATGTGGGCATCACTGGCAAGGCCAGCCTTTATTCCCCATCCATAGGTGTCCTTGAATTGATTGCCTCTCTAGGCCATTTCAGAGGGAAATTAAGAGTCAACAGCATTGCTGTGGGTCTGTAGTCATGTGTAGCCAGCTTTCCTTCCCTAAAGGACAATAGTGAAGCAGATGGATTTTTACAACTATTGGCAACGATTACATGGTTACTATAGGCTAGCTTTTAATTGAAGATTTTCGTTAATTTGAATTTCACCATCTGCCATGGTGAGATTCAAACTCAGAGCCTCATATCATTAGCCTGATTTTCCATTGCTATTCCAGAGGAATTTCTTCAGCCAGAGGGTGGTAAATCTATAGAACTCATTGTCGCAGAGGGCTACGGAGGCAAAGTCATTGAGTTTATTTAAGACAGAGATAGATCGGTTCTTGATTTGTAAGAGATCAGAGGGTATGGGGACAAGGCAGGAGAATGGGTTTGAGAAACATATCAGCCACGGTCGAATGGTGGATTGTTTTGCTGGGCTGAATGGCCTGATTCTGCTCCTTATGGTCTTTTTGGTGAGGGGTGGGTACTCAACTTGCTAGCCCTGTAAGTAAAATCACACAGTTCCTTGTCTTTAATGCATTTTTTTTTTCAAAATGACTTCCTGACCTTTCTTTTACAAGAAAAGGTCAGGCCTTCACAGAACTGAAAACCCAAATCCACTTCTACTCCAGACTGTAGCCTAAGTTTTCAAATACTGTTAATATATATTGAGCCTTCATTACAATGTACAGAAGTGATGTCAAGTTCAGAGACAGTGATTAAGCCACAGAGCCAAAGGCAAGCTAACAGAGTTCATCACTATTTATAAGTTTGAAGCCCATATCTTCTCGATAACTTGTTGAGGGAAATTTTTGCTAATGCATGATTAAATGTTCAATACTATTCACACCTCCTCAGATACTGATACAGCCTGTGACCAATGTAGCAAGATCTGGAAAACATTAGGGCCTGGGCTGGTGATGTTCTCTAACTCTTGGCTAGCTGGGAAATGTGATCAGACCATGAGGAGGGAGATGGAGAATGGCCAC
Source organism: Ginglymostoma cirratum (assembly GCA_024137785.1). Taxonomy (NCBI): domain Eukaryota; kingdom Metazoa; phylum Chordata; class Chondrichthyes; order Orectolobiformes; family Ginglymostomatidae; genus Ginglymostoma; species Ginglymostoma cirratum. The sequence continues at coordinate 29,120,027 of JAHRHZ010000043.1, forward strand.
ATGGAAGCATGGACTCTGTTGACCGTGCTTCTACTGCTGACCCCTTGCTCACACCTCATCCATGAACCAGAACCTGAATGCTGTCATCTATCCTTCAAGCTGATCCAGCAAACTATTGTCTTTCTTAGGGCCCTCTCATGCTCCAAAATCGATTGGATGTCAGCCAGGAGTAACTGGACAGGAATATACACAGCCTGCTTGCATCACTGCCAAAGAAACATTGATATGTTTTTTAGTTTCAGAAAGGTATAGAATTTATCGTCACACAATGGTACTCACTTTGGTATTTAATGTTGTGTTACATTGACATTGCTCTCTGAACTGTATCAATTGTAAATCAAAATCTGTATTTCAAGACATGATTGTAACATGCTCCTTATCTTTGTCTCCCATTTGCCAAATATCCTTCTGTCTTGTAAAACCTGGTATGACAAGAATAAAATGTATGCAAAGGAACAGGAATGAATATTTGCTTCTGGGGGATTGAAGGAAGAGCTCTGGGTTCAGAATTGCTGTGCCACGTAGATTCACTGCTTCAGATTAACCTGAATGAGTCCATCATAGCTATCCCTGAAAACTAAATGATCAGCTACAGGTGGCTTCCCCAGATCAGACACCACCTCCTCCTGTTCCTAGCCCTCTTCTCCTAAGGATGCAGAGTCTTCCTGGATACCCAGTCCTCACTACCACACTATGTTGCATAAGGCCTTGGAAGATACAGCAGTTCAGGAAACCCTAACTGATCCCTACTGTAGTGTATGCCCTAGTCTGTCCAGGCAGCAGAATCACATCTGCAGCATCTTGGTCATTTTCTGAATATAGCTGTGGTGTTCAAGGTGTAGAGCTGGATCAACACAGCAGGCCAGGCAGCATCAGAGGAGCTGGAAAGCTGACGTTTCAGGTCTGGACCCTTCTTCAGAGAATCTCTGGTGTTCATGTGTTTTCCTAGCTGACAGCTGTGTTAGGGCTCTTCACGCATATCATGGGCCATAGTTTTAGAGAGCAGCCTTGTCTCCAAGGAGCTGCTCTGCGGTGTAATTACTGCTGGTAGATTTGATCTACACCAAATTGCCACAGCCTGACAGCTTGCTGTAACATGCACACAGTCCGGCTCTGGTGGTTACAGACCAACTGAAAACTGTTGAACAAGAGGAAATTCCTTCCTGCTGTGTGACATGCGTGTGTGCGTGTGTGTGTGCATGTGTTTGCATGTGAATGTGTGTGTGCACGTGTGTATGTGCATATGAGTGTGTGTATGTTTGTGCATGTGCATACACGTGCATGTGTTCGTGCATGTGTGTGCTTGCGTGTATATGTGTGTGTGCATGTGAGTATGTGTGTGCACATGTGTGTAGTAGGTGCACGCATGTGAGTGTGTGTGTGTGCATTTATGTGTGCATATATGTGTGTGTGCGTGCATGTGTGTGTAAGTGCGTGTGTGTGTGTGTGTGTGTATGTATCTGTGTAATCCATGACTTTCTAAAGCTCTAGGAATGTATCCAGAGCTGCAAATAAAACACATTCTCCCATTGTGGCAGGAATCATTCATAATGAAGGGGAAAAAAATCTGTCACAAGTGAGGCAGATTCATCTGCCGCCAGGCAGAAGGTATGATGGGAAGATCACTGCAGGAAGTCAGACACAAGGAAACTGAGAGCTGGGGTGACCAGTTCCGAAGAAGGGTCACTGGACATGAAACATCAGCTCTTCTTTCTCTCCACAGATGTTTAGACCTGGCGAGTTTTCCAAGAAATTTCTGCTTTTGTTTCTGTGTTGACCTTGGCTACTACTGACAAACTGGCAATGGTTGTTATTCACTGAGGAGGAGGTCATGTTCTAGCAGGCTGTAAATGTCAGCAATTGCCTAATAGGGGAGTCTAAACACCAACATCCCTCCCTCCACCCTCCCAAGGCAGTGGCGTGAGTCACATCCAGGGACATGATCCTCTGCCAGAGCACCGTGTATTCAGGGTATGTCCCTTCCGAGCTATAGGCTTGTATCTGTCCCCTTTGTCCTGTGGGCTAACAGCTGAATGAGGAGAATGTTGCTGCTGAGTCTGGTGCCGTTGACCTTCTTGTTCCTCCTGTGATATCTATAATCGATCTGCAAAATGGCCCCTCTGTTGAGAAGGTTGACAACTGAGAATTGTAGATCGAAGGCAAGAAATCAGATATTACCCATAACCGGTAACACCTGCTCATCAGGGAAAAATACACTCTCAGAACAAGTCGTGTGAGATTTTTTAAAAAAAGACCCTTTCACTTAGGCAAGGAAGCTCGTATCGTATCTCAAAATAAAAAGCATTCCTCATCTATTCATTTCTCAGCCCAATCGATCTTTGTGCCCTCTCGACTTTCCCCCTCACCTTGTTTTTCCTGGTGAGTTCCCTAAAGACCAGGAAACTCTGCACTCATAGTTAAAGTGATAATCCAGAATTAAAACAGATGTTAACAACCATCTTACAGGTTAAAAAGATGCAATGGAGAGATTTCTCTCAAATACATGCACATGCAACACACACCACATACAACACACACATGCAAAACACACACCAAAACATATACAGGTGTACACGCGTGCAAACACACACACACAGAAAACACATACAGACAAGAAACACACACGATCAAAACACATGCACAAAACATATACGTACACTCAAAACGTGCACATAAAACATGCTCACACAAAATGCGCACATAAAACATGTTCACACAAAAACAAAACACACATATACACATACAACATATACATAAACACACACAAACATATACAACACATACAATGCACGCTGACACAACACACACGCATACAATGCACACACATGCAACACACACACACCACAATACACAAACAATACACACACATACAACCCACACATACACAACAGAATCACATACAATCCACACATGCAACATGCACACTTACAACCCACACATGGAACATGCACATAACACAATATACATGCAACACACACACACATAACACACATAATACAACACAACACACACAACACAAGCACAACACAATGCACACACATACAACCCATACAAGGAACACACACAACACACTCACAACACACACACAACACAACTCACACACATTCAACACACATTCAACACACACATACAACACACACAAATACATACATACAACACACACATACAAAATACACATACAGTACACACATGTACATACAACACACACACATACACATACAACATTCACACACACACAAAACATAGACACAAACCACACATACACACACACATACAACACATACAATACAGACACTAACACACACTTACACACATACAACACACAGACAACGCACACACATACAACCCACACAAAACACAACGCACACATGTACAACCCCCACACACAACACACTTGCACACATACGACACAATACGCTCACATACAACCAGCATAAACAACACACCACGTACACATACAACCAGAACACCCAACCCAAAACACATACAACATGACACACACAATACACACACACACATACAATCCAAACACACACAACACAGACACTTACAGCCCTCACGTGGAACACGCACACATAACACAACACATACATCACAGCACATACAACACAATGCACAACACAGGACACACAATGCAACCCACACGTCCAACACACACACACATACACACACACACACCCCCCAACACACACACACAACACACACACACACAGCCCAACACATACACACACACACACAGCCCAACACACACACACACACAACACACACACACACAACACACTCACAACACACACAACACAACACATACAACACACATTCAACACACACACACACAACACAACAAACTCACCACACACACACACACAATACACAGACATACAACACTCATTCAACACACTCACCACACACACACACACAACACAGACACTTACACACATACAATACACAGACAACACACACAACACATACAACACACACATACAACACAGGCAATCGCACACACACAAACACATACAGCACACATACATGCAAACACATACAACACACACACAAATAAACACATGCAACACACACATTAAGCACGCATACATCTAAACACATACAACACACACATACAACATACACATGCACATACACATGCACATGCACATACAACATGCACACACAGACACACAAAGCATAGACACAAACAACAAACCACCCCCCACACAGACAAAACATAGACACAAACCACATACACACACGCACAAAACACAACACACACACACATACAATACAGACACTTACACTCAGACAACACACACAACACACACATGCACCACATACAACACAGACACATACAACACAGGCAATTACACACACAAACACATACAACACACGTACATACAAACACATACAATGCATACAAATACATACTACACAACACATGCACATACAATGTGCACACACATACACATTCAATACGCACACACAGACACACAAAACATAGACACAAACCACACATTGCCCCACACGCGCGCACGCACACACATACACACACATAGAGCACAGGAATATACCATTGAGTTTCAGCTGCTTTAACTTGCTGCCAGCGCAAAAAGTCACGCATCTTGACAGATTCAAATGCACAGGACCTCCCCCCCAACCCTGAACCATCTTTCACACATAGCAGTGTCAGAGATAAGTGCAGACTGGAGGATAGATGTAAGTTATAAGCTTTTTTTTACCTTTGAAGTTCAAGCGAATTCTTTGAAACAGTCAGGCAACTCAAACATTAATAGTCTTCGCACCTTGATAGGTAATCACTTGCAACTGTCAGTTCACCATCATAGGAGCCCTCTTGTTTAATACTTGACTTTAATTGGAAGTGGCATTTTAGTATGAAAAAATGCTGCTCTCATTAACATTTTCAACATGCTTCCAAACATCAAAGCTCTTTATCATGGCTGCTTCCAGATCAAAAAGAATTTTCCTGTTCTCTCCCTGTCAGCTGTCTTAGTTTTGTTTTTACTGAACAAAACAGCTCCACTTTCAACAGCATTTGTGTGAAGTTTTAGAAACCGGAAGACAAATATTTCAATTTTTGTCCCAAAGACCTTCACAATTTTGAGATTGAGGATGTAGGTCAGCAGAAGTTGGTGCATTGACACCCTATCAACTGCCAATCTACTATAACTCAGAGGAAGTGGCCATGTCCAGAAATGAATTTCACAGCCTGCTCGGCATGTTATTAGAGAAAGATATATTGTTTCTTATGAATTACTCACAAAGACTGCAAGTGCACAGCTTTAGCTGGTGGTATAGCAGTAATTGCTCTGGACTAAAACCTAGAACGCAAGCTAATTTAATGTAGCATGGTGACTCAGTGGTTAGCACTGCTACCTCACAGCATCAGGGACATGGGTTGAGTTCCAGCCTCAGGCAACTGTACTGAGCTTGTACAGATTCCCTGTGTTTGCATGGATTTTCACTGGGTGCTCTGATTTCCTCCCACAGTCCAAAGATATGCATATTAGGTAGATTAGACATGGGAAATGCTGCATTACAGGGATGGTCTGGGGGTGGGGGGGGTGCTTTTTTGAGGGTCAGTGCAGACTTGATGTATTGAACAGCATCTTCCCGCACATTTGGAGCAATTCTTTTACACAGAGAACGGTTCGTGTGTGGAATGAACTTCCAGAGGAAGTGGTGGATGTGGGTACAGTTACAACGTTTAAAAGACATTTAGATAAGTACAGGAATAAGCAATGTTTGGAGAGATATGGGCCAAGTGCAGGCAGGCAGGACTAGCTTAGTTTGGGATTATGGGTGGCATGGACTGCTTTGTTTCTGTGCTGTATCACTGTATGTAGAGATTCCATTATTCTACAAGCATGGGTTGAAGTTCCACTATAGGAAGTGAATTTTAAATTCAATGTTTTAAAAAATCTGAAATAAAAATTGAGCCCAATGGTAATGTTGAAACCACTATCAAAAAAAAAAAAATCTGGCTCATGAATGCCCTTTAGGGAAGGAAGTCTGCCACCCTCACATGTTCTGGCCTCTAGACCCGCAGCACTGTTGTTGATTCTTGACTGTCCTCTGGGCAATAATTGCTGATGATAACCACATCCCACAGGTAAATCAGTAAAATCCTGTTAGAAAGAAGAAGGCTGCATTCACCTGGTGCCTCCATTGCAAAGTAAGAGATTTCATTTTTTTTGGTAAGAAACTGCTTGCTGAAACAGAGGAGAATGGGAATATCTGAGGCTTTGTCAATGAAAGAGATAGTGAAAGGGTTTGTAGGCTTTTCAAGGACACTGCAATAGTTTGGTTATTGCTCGGACCTCCATTGAATAATCACATCCACATTTAATGTCTGAATTACTGGGACAAGCCTGCTCAAACTTTTGACCAAACACTATAATTCCTCTGTCAGTTTGAATGAAATAGGTCAGCCTTGTGTCAAAGCTTCCAACAGGAACTTGCCCTTTCTATGTTATCTTTACTGAGGGCAATACTCTGCAATCAGCAGCAGGAGGGAAGCAATTGATTATGCATGGTTACTGAAGATGTGATATGCTTACTGATTAATGTGTACCCAAGAGCACTGTAAATAAAATACGGTATGTGGATTTAACAGGTGAGCTTCACTCAGCAGGGAAGTTGGGGTTCGATGTTGGCATCAAAATCCATTTATTTATGCAACAGTTCCTCTGACAGCATGGAGAGCGATCCTTCCTAACATGGCAGTATTCTCTGCCTAGCACTTATAGTGTCAATCTGCTACATCCAGTAGTGAGGTCACTGCGCATTTGTTGCAACACAGATTTCTTGGAATAAGCTATGAAATGTGAAAGAAAGGCTGAGAAATTGTCTTTTGAGAAGACCAAACTATTCATGGAATCACTACTGTGTGGAAACAGTCCATTTGGCCCATTTGAGTCTACACTGACCCTTTGAAGAGTATCCCACCCAGACCTACACCCTATCCTATAACCCTGCATTCCCCATGGCTAACCACCGAGCCTGCATATCCCTGCACATTACATTGCAATTTAGCATGACTAATCTATGTACATCTTTGGACTTTTCTTTATTCACGCACGAGATGAAGGCATCGCAATTGCAAGTGACCCAGTTTATGTGGGCTTATGGATGGATCAGCCAAAAACAGGCAATCAGCCTATTGTATCCCAACCCCAGTCAGTGATCAGGTAACTGCTATCCGTGATCTGGCTAATGAGTGCTCTGAGGCACATTTTCTCTTATACACCATTTCCATGCAAACAGTCTGTGTGACCAAACCTTGACGTGGAGGTGCCAGTGTTGGACTGGGAAGGACAAGGTCAGAAGTCAGACGACACCAGGTTATAGTCTATGAGGTTAACTTGAAATCACAAGCTTTCTGAATGTTGCCCCTTTGTCACCTGACTCCAAAAAGCTTGTGACCTTAAATAAACCTGGTGTCACCTGACTTCTGATCTTGACACTATCCAGTCGTCAGTGATTCTTCAGTTTGAACATTGGTGAACCTCACAGCAGTATATTCTCTTTCAGGGTCTAGTTAATCTTTCATTCGTTTGGATAAATGCTTGTTTTTAATGGAAGGAGCTGGTTTCTTGGCTTTAATGAACATTGACCTCAGGCCAGTTTGTTCAGGCTGCTCATGTAAGCCATTTCCTTGGAGCTTTTATGGCAACTGCATAGTAGTTATACAGCACGACACTGTTTAATCATACTTTTCTTATGATAAATGGTACATCACACATTTTGTGCACCGTAACTATTTTAAAAAGAACTTCATCCGGACCAGTTACAACACATTTCTTCAGAAAACACAGAAACACTTAAGAATGTCCAGTAAGCTTCTTATGATTTGGTCACAAGCTGCCTAATTGATCTTTCTCAATAAGACAAACTTGATGTGTTTTTTTCTCTCATTTTGGCTAACTCAGCTAATTAAAGGTGACTGCCATCACTTTGCCGATAATTGAGAGTAGACTGAAAGGGAGGTAACTGGCCTGGTTGGATTTGACCTGGTTTTTGTGGACGTGGCATATCTGGATAATTGTTCACATTGTCTTTCGCATTTTACACATTCACTTTTGAGCTTAGAATTGAATCTGCTTCCAATACCTTGGTCACGCATTGCATACTGGATCATCTAAAATATTGTTGCGCCTCTTCTGGATTTTTATGCCAACTGGATCATTTTACTGTGGTTACATGAAGTGCAAAAATTTTCCACAATTCTACCAAACTCCTTCATAATTAGTCGTAGAAAGTTACCCAGTAGCTTCCTCTGCACTAGGGAGAATAAACACAGCCTGTTTTATCTCTATTAATTGACGTTCCTTTTCCCTGGTAAAATTCAGGAAAACTTCTTCTTTAAAGACTGTTGTGTAGTGTGTTCTAGGACTTTGACCTAGGTGAATAAAAGCCAGCAATACTTGAAAAGGGGAGAATGATGAATAACCTGGAGGTTCCCATGCATCTTCTACCCTTGTTTCTGAGGTGTTAGAGAGCATGGCTCAGAGATTTTAATGAATCGCTGCTCTGCATCCTGTAAATGGTGCACACTGCAGTCAGAATGTACGGGTAGTTGATTGATTGATTGATTCTGTTACGTGTACCGAAATACAGTGAAAAGTTTTGTTTACAAGTTGTACAGGCAGATCACAGCAAGCAAAGGATGTACAGATCAAAAAGACTAAGGCATACAGGTTACACTATTTGAAGCTAGAGTCCATTCAACAGTCTGATAAATGCCAGGAAGAAGCTGTTCCTGAACTTGCTTGTGCATGTGTTCAGGCTTCTCTATCTTCCGCCTGATGGAAGAGGTTGTAGGAGGTCATTACCAGGGCGTGATGGGTCTTTGATGTTGGCTGCCTTTCTGCAGCAGTGGGCCATTTAAATAGAGTCCATGGATGGAAGGTTGGCTTCCGTGATGGTCTGGGCTGTGCACACCACCTTCTGTAGTTTCTTACGGTCCTGGGCAGAACAGTTGCCGTACCAGGCCGTTATGCACCAGGACAGTATGCTTTCAATGGTGCTTCTGTCAAAGGTGGTGAGGGACCTTATGGAAATGTTAAGTTCCCTGAGCCTCCTGTGGAAGAAGAGGCATTGCTGTGCCTTCTTGACCGTCGCATCTACGTGTGAAGTCCAGGACACATCGTCAGTTATCGTCACTTTGAGGAACTTTTGTTTAAGCTGGCGGATAGGCCTGCAGTCAAATGTCTGGCTTTCCCTTGAATGGCATTGAGCTTCCCTGGTTTAATTGCAGCTGCACTTATTTAAGCAAGTGGACAACTTTCCATCACATTCCCAATTGTACCTTGGCTTTGGGAATCAAGATGTCAGTTATTTGGTGCATCATACCTACCTTCTGATCTGTACTCATTGTCATGGCATTTAATGGTTTGATAAATTGAGTACCTGGTTAACGATGACCAATGTTTGCTCTCAGTGGTGTGGGTATACAGATGTGCAATAGCCTGGAAGATCAAAAAGGCAGCACATAATTTTTTAAAGAAATATCGAAGATGATCCCCAAGATACTGATGGTTTTCCCTCTTTTTTTTGCCCATTTATTTAGTTTCTCAACAAGCAATAACTGCCTTGTCCAACAGAGTACTCAATGTATCAAATCACTTTCCACTAAATTCAATTTATGATCCCTTTCTAACAGTTAAATGTATTGACCTGACTCAAGCAAAACTGCCCTGAATTTTGTTGGCTTGTCATTTCTCAGTGCCTTCCTTTTTGTCAAATCAGCATATGTCAGACATCCTTCAGAAATGAAGTTTCTTGTCAACCATCAAGTTCCTTCAAATTCACCAAAAAAGCAAAAAAAATGTTGATACTGAAAATCTGAAATAAATATAGAAAATGGAGTGAATGTTCAGACGATATCTGAAAGGAGCAAACAGAAATAAAAGTGTCTTATTTTAGTTTCTTCTGTCAGAACTGCTATCAATAATATTCACTTTCAATATGAAGGATTGAAGCTCCTCAAATGCAATATTATAAATGGATCATCTGTTTTTCCACATTAATTTTCTCCCATCCCATCCCTAAAGTACTGAGTTATGCTGGGATATATTTTCATCCAACCTTTAACCCCATGCTCAAAATGTCAATTTTCATTTTAAAAACTAGACAGCAAGAATATTATAACCGAGGCTGATTCTGTCTTCAGTCAATGTTCGCATGCATGTATCAACCAAACAAGATCCTAGCAATCAGGGGGTAAAAAAGCGCTGCTGTTTCCTTTACTCCCATCTGAGAAACTCTATGGCCAAATGTAATCCCTGGTCCAGCATTCTGGAGGAGATCTGCTGACACAGCACAGACAGTGGATGGAATCTGGGACCTTTATTGGGTATAGCACCAAGGAGGTAATGCATTTATTTTAGGACACTGGAGGTTTATTTAATCAAATAAACAGACTCTGAATATCATGCACAAGCATAGCATATCTCGGTAAGCTGGTTATTAATTTATAATATTTGATTTACAGCAGTCTGTGCACAGTACTGAATGCTGTTATACACTGGAGAGCTCTTATAATGATTTGTTAAGAGTATCAAAGCTATAGGGAAGGGTTCTGTTCTTAGGGCTGCATCATAATGCCTCCAGGCACTGTCTCACCTATTATGATCTAACTTTCACTTTTCAGATTTCAATATACTGTTTCCATATCGAAGATCTGAGTATCCACCAGGGAAATGGCCATGTGTGATGTTGCAGGATGGAGACTGCAGCAACTTCTCTCCAGGAGCCCACATCTGAAACTGGAAGTTGTATTTAAGTTCCCTATTTTACAGTAGTCCAAGGTGTCCATTTTTTTCTCACTTCTCCTCAGCTCCCGAAGGTGCAACTTCATGCGGAGGTACGAGGAAGTTACAGATGAAAAGGCCAATTAGCATAATTTTGAACTTCTTGAACGTTTTTGCCAACTCCTTTTGGCAAATTGTTCTAAATGTTTTTCACTCGTCAAGGTGACAGGTTCTTCCCGGTATTTTCCATGCATTTCCCTGGATCCCAGCAACTCCCAGTCACAGCAGTCAAATGGCTATTCTTAATGTTTCAGTTTAACTAATGACCATTTGTCTGCATGAGGTATTATGTTTGAGCTCAGTCTTATCTCAACTGTCACGAGAGGCCAACATCTTTTGGCTGAGGTCACTGGATAGCAATGATATGTAACATAGGTTCTTTGAATAAAGGCCTGAAATTCTCAGTTCCATCAGTTACTGAGGGAGCATGTTTAACTGTGCTCTCCAGTGCCAGTCTGCTTGATGATTTGAGGCCATTGGAAGAGTAATTTTTAATGCATAGATTAGCTTTGTGCAAACACTTTTTCAGGTGCATCTCTGGCACATGTCCTCTGATGACAGAAGGAAGGGTCAGTTGAGTGCGCGTGTTTGTGTGTGTGTGTGTGTGTGTCTGTGTGTGTGTGTGTGTGTGTGTGTGTGTTTTTCTTAAATCCTCCCACCCAATGCTACCATAAAAAATTCTTGGTCTTATTGTATTACTACAGAATCATTACAAAATCTGCTAAAATAAGGTAAAACATTAACTTTTATTTAAGAACAGAATCATTAACAACAAAATATTTATCTTAAAGACTTGATTTTTTTTATGATGCTAAAGGAGAGTAAGAACATGATCATGACAAGAGGCACAGTATCAACTCCTGTGATGATGTATGCTGTGCCTAATTGCAAATCACACAGTAAGGCTAATGCTGCACTTTGGGTTCCCTGTTCCGGGGAGAGAAATGTTATAAATTAAAAAAAGGAATTGAGGGCCTTTGGGAACCTAGGCCATTAGCTGGACCCAAATCACCTTATGTTCCCCTCACAGTCAGTTTACGTAAGGGCATACAATGCCAAGACCCCATAGACCTGAAGATCAAAAGCTGCTGCCTTAGTGTACTGTTTTGTTGGGTTCTAATACTACCCCATGACCACAATTATCACTTTTCTCATCAAGAATGAATGGAGGCAGATTTCCTTAAAGAGCTCCAAAGCTTTTAGAAATGGCATGGAGAGTTTCTCTGGCGATTCTCCATGGATAACAGACCATTTCATTCCACAGCCATTTCATTCCTTATCTTCTGACAGGAAAAGAGTCAGTCCAAAAATGATCATTTATCCTGTTTAGTGCACGACAGTATAGATATGCATGGGCTGTCCAAAAATTTTTAGAAGGGTAATCAAGAAAGCCTATATTTCTCATTTTATCCTGTGTTACATCATGTGGAGAAATTGGTAATAAAAATTTGAATAAATGTTAAACATTGGGAAAGCAAACTTCTTAAAACTAAGGCTTCAATTCCACCCGTGAACAGTCTCTGTCCATTTTGGATTTGGTAAAAGTTGACATTTGTGGAAGAGAAATTTCCAGAAATGACAACTAAGTTCAGAGTTTTGCCTTATGGTGCATTGGTACCTTGTTTAATTTTTTTTATTCTGAAGGTTGTCTTTTGTTGTTCTCATGCCAACTACTGCAAGTAAAGTAGATTTTTCTCAAAACCGAATAAAACTATGGTTTTATCTGTACATTATCATAAAGGGATTAAATGGCATTGATCTTGCATCAGCAGTTCCCAAATTTTGGGAATGTACTGAATATTTCTCACTGCTCATTTTTGACATCGGGTGTCACACTAATTTCTATATGCGTGGAACACACACTCAGCTTTCCAATTCATCTGTGTGTATCTCACTGAGCTACTTATATATTACAAGCCAGATTGGGCTAGAAATTGGCTGAAAGAGCAAACTGTGGTCCATTATCTGACACACTGTATCAGCATTTCCATGTGTAGCAAATACTTCATGCAAGATTTCGACAACTACATCAGTGGTGATGGTGTACAACTTTTCGCTTCTATCCATCATGAAAGATAATCGACATCAATAAGGTACAAGTATCCAGCAAAAGTAAATAGGTTTGTTCACTTTCATTCTCATGGTTTCATGGGGTAAGCGGTAGATATTATCTGCATTCACTGCTCGGGTCTGTGAATGTGACGAATTTCACAGTCAGCAATGAGGTCCTCAATCTCTTTTGGAATCCCTAGTCACCGCATCAGTGTCCAAGACCTGACTCTGTCCTTGCTAATCCCCATGTGTCCCTGGTATATATTTCATCCCGTATCAATGTTGGAATGATCAACCTTTCATCAAACACCAATAAATTGTCTACAATTGTGAAATGCTACCGATGATTAAAACAGGTCTTCATGGCCAACCTTCTGGGCCTTTTGATTGGTCAACATTCTCCACAATACCAGCAAATAGTAAAACATTCTCAGTCTCTCTTCTGTTCCTGTTGTATTTGGTTGAGGCTATTTTGTCTTGCTGGTCATTGTATCACTGTGTCTCAAGTTAGTCTTAAAGTTGTAAGTGGAAATTACTTCTGGAATTACTGGAATTTATTCCATACAGCTAGATCGAATTCCAATTTTCACCACCGTCAACCACTGCTAACATGTGACTTAGTAAATAGCTGCCACCACCCCATTTTTTGGCTGGGTCTACATAACCTATTCAGTCTAAAGTGATAGGGGAAAATCACTGGGTAGTAATGAGAAGAGAGTCTTGCCTTAAACAATATGTAGTTTATTGCAGGATAGTAATCAGGTTAAAGTTACATTGGTATGATAGACATTGTTACTAAGACTATTGGGCAACCTGAGACAACAAGTTTGACCCTTTGAGATCTTAAGATGTTCTGTCTTTCCCCACTCACGCCCTTATAGCGTCATCAAGTTAGTTGGAGCTTGGGACAGTCTACAGCATTAACCCGTTCAGAACCAATGCCTTATACAACAATTACTGATTTCCTCACTTTTTAAGTGGCGCTAGATTGAAATATATCCCCACAGGACCCAGATCTGTAGAAGCTTGGGCCTCCCTTGGAAAAGGTGACATTGGAGTCAGGGTGGGGCGGAGGGTGAGTGGTCCTTGCAAATATGTTGTTGGGTCACCTCATAACATGAGTGAAGCATCAAGCTATCATTGATAATATTTTGGCAAGCTAAAATTAACCGTAATAGACAGTGTGCTGAGAAAATTGGATTTAAAAATAAAAGCAAATTGGAAAATTTAAAGCAAATTGGAAAAAAAAATCTTAATTGTCTGAGATGTTGTAAACCCTTCTCAGCATTCAATGTCGGTAACATTTGGACTAACATTTCCATTTCAAGACAATTCACTATGTATTCAAAGTGAACATATTGCTGAACTGACTTCAGGGACATGACCAAAAGAAGGTGTGTTAGAAAACAGATAACTGGAATAAAAGAATTCAATAACCTCCAAAGAGCAAGACATAGTGTGATTCTTTAAGTCTTGAATAAATATAATTATGTGATAAACAAGGAATAATGAGCCTGATACCACTGCAACATCTTGGCAAGTAGATCCCGCATCACGTGTTTTAAATTCCTCTGAAAACAGTTGGACTACCAATGACCTACTGAGACTTGAGAGGGACAATTCTCCTATAGTACCGTCCATCTACACTGATCTGAACCTGCTCCTATTCAAGGTTCAAATCATTTTAAAGACACCAGACGCTGCTGTTCATTGCAAGTCTAAACACAGCAACCAGAATGAGTCTAGCCCCAAAGGTGGTATTACTTTACACAAGTCCAACAAGTGATTCACAAATGAATACATGACATGAGCTTTGGTGCTAGTGAGATGCCAGATATCCAAGAATCCCTACAGTGTGGAAACAGGGCCCTTGGCCCAACATGTCCACACTGACCCATCTCCCTATAACCCACCTAATCTCCACATCCGTGAACACTACAAGCAATTTAGCATGGCCAATCCACCTAGCCTGCGCATCTTTGGATTGTGGGAGGAAACCGGAGCACCTGGAGGAAACCCACGCAGACATAGGGAGAATGTGCAAACTCCACACAAACCTTCAATACTTGAAGAGGTTATCTCGAAGAGGTGATGACATAGCTGTATTGTCACTGGATGAGTAATTCAAAGGCCCAGAAAACACTGTTATGAATTTGTAAAAACCACTTCTCTTGGAACATCAGGCTACACCAGCAGCTATAGTTGTAATGTTGCAGCAAGGACACTGACCTCAGGAACATACCTTGCAGATGGATTGGGCCATGCTGCATCTCTGGGAAGTCATAGTCACTCAGTCTGACCCTACTTGCATCTCTGCCTTCTTTGCTTTAATTTGATTTGATTTATTATTGTAACATCTACATGGATGCAGTGAAAAGTCTTGTTTTGCGTGCTAACCAGACAAATCATACCTTACATATGTACATCAGGTTAATAAAGCAGAATGCAGAATATTGTGTTACAGCTACAGAGAAGGTGCAGCGAAAGATCAACTCTAACACAGTGAGGTCCATTCATAAGTCTGATGACAGCAGGGAAGAAGCTGATCTTAAATCTGTTGGTATGTGTTTCCAAACTTGCCCTTTTACACAATAGCCTCTCAGCCAGAGATGGCTGGATGTTAGCTGTGAGCTATCATTAATTGGATAATTCTCCATGGTAATGCCTCTACTAATCAGAATCCACTGGTCAATAAATCAGCACTGCCATGAATATAAATATTGGCTTTCCCTTCGAGGTGATACTCTTGTGAACTGTCCTGATGATTGCATGACAAAAAGCATCAACAGCCTGTCATTTTTTTCAGCAATTCTCCTATTCTGTGCTACCTATTTGTTTTATAGAAGGTAGAACGTATTCACACTTTACAAGGATGGTGAGAAAATAAGAGATATACCAAGAGGTCCAACATAGCCAGATACCTGCTGATTTTTACAGACTTCCCTCTGATCTACAGTTGGAGTCTAGTGGAAACCTCTTGACATTTCAGTCCAGTGTATTTTATAAATTATTGGTTTATTTGAGCCTCATCTCTAGTTCAAATAATAACAGCACTTCACAGTTAAATACCTGAATGATGAACTAAATATGTATTTGGGACAATGGAAGTTTATACTGTCAATAATTGAGATACCAGTGTTCATAGTTTAATCAGAAACAAAAACAGAAATTGCTGGAAAAGCTCAGCAGGTCTGGCAGCATCTGTGAAGAGAAATCATAGTTAATGTTTCGTGTCTGGTGACCCTTCTTCAGAAGTTCAATTGTTCAATAATGCAATCATTGCTCTACATCCAATAATCAAAGCTGTAAAGTGCACGCGAAACAATGATAGTGAGATGAGAGACAACCTAATAGTGAAGCTTCTGTAGTCAAATAGTCTAGTTTCAACCTTTCTATGCTAGCAATGTAAATCAGCCATGTGGACAAAATTATGCAAGAATTATAACTTTCAGCTATATCTCAAGATGATTGAGTGTGTTCAGGAGAGAATGGAATGTTATTTGGGAGAAATGCATTTACAGAAAGTTGTAACAGCACACTGAAGTGCAGTTTCTATCTTTTCAACAAAAGTAATATAAAATAGTTGCTTTGAATTCGTTACGAAATGAGACATTTTATAAGTGTAAGCAATTCAAGGGGCTCAGCTGCATTCAGAACCAAAGCTTTTCTAAACTGTGAGATAGGTTAAAATGTGGATGAGGCTTTTAAATGGAAGAAGGCAGGTGAAGGGCTTGAGTCATGATATCAGTCATCAACACAGTTGGAGAACAGTATGAGAATAAACAGACTGAAACATATAGGAGACTTGAAGGGTCAACAGCTGTGCATGAACTGTCAGCTTTTATCTGCGCTGAATTCTGATTGTCAGATTCCAATACATTCACCAAAAAGAAGAACAGTTTCCTTCTCACTGGTGCATTGACCTATGAAGTACAATGTGGAAGATCTTATGGGAAACAGTCAATCCTATTTAGTGAATTCAGTTTAGTTATTGAAATTGCTGACAACCAGTAAGAATGCAGGTTTTAGCTCTGGCCATGATTAAGTTCAATAAAAAGCTAATGCCAGGAGACAGGTAGCCCAATCTCAGTTTGCATCCTGACTCCGCAACATCACTGGAACGTGGAAAGACAGTGCAGATTAAATTAGGAAACTTTGCGTCAGGCAGAGTAAAGCCCTTGTCAGTCACTTTCAATGTGCGTTATTTAACTCATATTTTATCTTTGCTTACATTCATCTTCATCCGTAGATTGCTTGCCTACCTCACTGCTGAAATTCATTAAAAGTAGAAGGAAATGTGAAGTACTCCTATTAATATCTCTATGACAATATATTTAAGGTGGAATCTTCTCTTCCAGGCATGGAGTTGGAGGGGAAGCTAATGAATTCCATTCTGGCAGGTAAGAACACTGGCAGCCTTCCCAATGGGTAAAGTAGAGTTGCCTGACTGCTGTGTTAGTGAAAGTTAGGTATTTTTATTTCTTAATGGTCAGTATGTCTTTAAGAGACATATTCATCATTGCACCATAGTCTTTAACCTGAGGTCTCCATCTTACCTTGGATCATTTGAAACATAGAATTCCAATAGTGTGGAAGCAGGCCATTCAGCCTGTCAAGTCCATACTGACCCTCTGAAGAGTATCTCATCCAGACCCAATACATAAGACATAGGAACTGAAATTAGGCCTTTTAGCCAATTAAGTCTGCTCAGCCATTCTACCCAATCCCTGTAACTCTGCATTTCCCATGGTTAATCCACCTAACCCACACACCCCTGGACACAATGGGCAATTTAGCATGGCCAATCTACCCTAATCTGCATATGTTTGGACTGTGCGTCGAAACCAGAGCACTCAGAGGAAGCCCACAAAGGCACAGGGAGAATGTGAAAACTCCATACAAACAGTTACACCACTGCGGACTTGAACTCGGGTCCCTAGCGCTGTGAGGCAGCAGTGCTATCCACTGAGCTGTTGTGCAGCCCTTGAAGCATCACCTGCTATGGAAGTGTGCTCTTCTGTTGTAATTAACAGCTTAATGTTGGCCTAGACACCTATCTACCTCAGGAATGTTATGCTTGTATTCAATGGGTTCAGCATGCTAAATGTCTGTTTGATTTTTCAGCACCGCAACATTCACGTCCAGTTTCTTTTAGCAGGTAATATTGCAGCATTTGGTAACACACCCTGTTGGAGGCAAATTCACATCAAATAAGAGACATCGATTTGCCCCCATCTGGGGTAATCCAAGGCATGAATGGCAAGTGGGGTGGCCACAGAAAACTGCCCTCTGCTGCCTCTTCCAATATCCTTGAAACCGTTTTATTGTGAGCCCTACCAGGCAAACCCCTGAAATGTTACCAAGTGTCCCCTCTGTACCTGGACCTCCACGTCACTAAGCTGCCAGCAGCCTCAGCCCTAAAGTGATGCTGCAATTCAAAATGGCTTCGGGCTTCTAATTGACCTACACCTTGAGGTGATGTGGGACATCTCTGTTGTGGGAGGTGACCCAGTGAAAAGCCCAAAGGGTGACTACTCAGGTGCTCGATAGGCACAAATTCCAACAGGCTTCCCCTTGCACAATGGTGAGTGGGTTCACCTATTTTTACACCAGCTGCTGCACTGAGAAGAAAATTCTGTTTATAGTAATAGAAATATAGTTAGTTTGTCGTGACATGGTTTCCCAAAGTCATACACTTTGTGTCTCCTTCTTTCTTGAGATGCAGAATCTCCAACTTTCATTACACTTTCGGGCATGAACTGACAGTGAAAGACTGCCTGAAGTTACAACTCTTATCACAATGAAGGGACTTGTATCCCTGAGCCCCTGCTCGGTTGGTGAAGTTGATAAAGTTGGATAATACACACACAGCTGTTTCACATAACAAATGGGCTCTGAGGCAAGGTCAAAGGCAACAGAAACCTCCTATGGAACAAAGCTCCCTTGCATCGATGAGGCCTGGGTTTTCCTTATGATTTTCAATTTTGATGGTATTTTGATTCCAAAACCTCAGAAATGTATGACTTGTTGCATCAGTCTGTGACAACTGGGCAGCACAGTGGCTCAGTGGTTAGCACTGCTGTCTCACAGTGCCAGGGACCCAGGTTTGATTCCAGCCTTGGGCAACTGTGTGGAGTTCGCACATTCTCCCTGTGTCTGCATGGGTTTCCTCCCACAGTCCAAAGATGTGCAAGCTAGGTGGATTGGCCATGGGACTTACAGGGATAGGGTAAGGGAGTGGGTCTGTGTGGGATGCTCCTTGGAGGATTGGTGTGGACTCACTTGCTATTGTCCATACAGTGACTTCACTGAATTAGTCACTATTAACAGTATTCTTGGTTGCAAGATCAACATTGTAAGGAGTTGCACTGATTGTGATTGGGATCAGGCAATACTGTTTAAAACTTTCCTTCCAAATTCAATGGTTGGATAAGGGTAGTCTGTGCATGATTTGTAGAGACAGCAGGCTTAAAGTACATAATGTGTAAGATTTCACTGTCATCACCTAAATGGTATTAACTTCATTTTCCACTACTAAATCACTAGTGAGGTGAGGTGGGTCGGGGAAATAAGAGACAGTGGTGGCTCCTCCACTTATTGTGGAAACTGTCTTTCATCCCATTATGATCAACAGGACAGGGTAGATCTTTCAGAAAGTTGGTGTTTAGTATCCAGTGGTTGAAAAGAAGGAATTTATTCTCATGATGTGTAATTGGCTGAGGTTTTGATAGGCTAAATGATTTGTTTTTAAAATTTGCTTCCACGCTTTCTTATTTTCTCATGGACCCAACGTTTTCTAAATTGTCAGCGCAAATTTCCTTCACTTTTAGGAGAAAGGAAAGGTACAATACATCAAAAAATGGTGGAATAGAAGTGTGAATGATCTTTTTTAGAATCTTCCCTTTTTCTTTCGTGAGAAACCTCACTGTAGACTATCCGCTGATGACTGTTAAAATAACCCTTGGTGTATTATGCAGAATATGAAGGACCAGGCTATATCTTCGGCCTCCACTGAATGAGAAGATCTGAGCTAGAATAGTAGCAGCTGCAATACACTTGGTGTCAGCTCCTGTGGATTAAACAGAAGGAACAGAAGCAAGAGGAAGTGAGGACTGTAGATGATGGAAGCCAGTGTCGTTGGGTGTGAGGCTGGAAAAGCACAGCAGGTCAGACAGCATCTAAGATAAGTCAACGTTTTGGGCCAAAACCCTTTGTCAGAACTGGCAGGCTTGGAGGATCATTTATTAAATATATTGGTAAACATAGATCTCAAAAATTGATGAGATTCTATCATATACATATTATGAAAGTGCAGCATGTGCAGCAGTGTTTTAGTAATTCTTCAGGAATTTATTTAAAGATAATAGAGATGGCTATAACCGCTTCTCACTGCAGGGTCTGTTTATTCTTGGAAATAGTTCAGAGAGGGCAAGAGCCAGGAACAAGAGAACATGGGGAAAGCACAAGAGAACAGCAGCAGCATATAGGGTATTGGAAGTCAAGTGAGGAGAAGAAGAGTAGAGAGAACAAGAACTTAGAGTGAACAGGTCGGAACGGGAAGACGTAGAAAGCATGGGCCTGGGCATGGAGGAATACAGCAGCGAGTACTGGTGGAACCAATTTAATCTTAGAGTCATAGAGTCATACAACACAGAAACAGACCCTTTGCTCCAACCAGTCCATGTCCCTACTTCTTGATTGGAAGCTTTGAATTCAAATCCTGCCTCAGGAGTTGATGTCCATAGAACGTGCATCAAAATGCAACCAAACTGGTTTACCTACAGGTTTTAGATCTTTCTGATAGGCCTACGGCAGAGGATAAGATTGGGAGAGTTTCCATGTCAGCCAGAACTTAATATTCATCAAGGAGCAGCCACTTCCGCAAGTTTAAAGATTCCACATGCAGGCTCTTAGAGTGACCAAGCAACAATCTCATTCCGAGGGACTACAGAACACACTGGAGGAACAGGGAGAAACAGAAGGGCAGGTTTGGAGCTGCATGACATGTCTTAAGCCATTGCTCTTCTGCTTGCACCTTGTCAGATGATATTCATTTCTAAGGCTGACCTTGTATCATAGACTGTCAGGAAGGTCTCTGCAAACCTAAAATTTGTGAACCATAATCTTAAATAGTTTGAGAAAGGGAAGGCTCCTTGTAAGCAGCATCTTGGCAACATGATGCCAGTATTCTAGACAGAATTGGCACCTTTAAACCTCTGCACAGCTGACTTGAAAAATAAATAAATAGCACAAACGCAAAACACAATCAGTGGGTCATTTAATCTGCCAACTACAATTTAACATAAATTGAGAAAATGAATGCTGCAGAATGCCAAGTAGAAATATTTTTAAATTACATACTGACATTCCTGGATTGCAGCCTACAGCAAAGGACATTATGAATTTTGGACTGCACTGTATCTGCTGTACTGTCTTTGGTGCTGCCAGACAGATTAGAAAATACAGCCATTGACATTTAGCAATCCAATGAAAATGAGCTGAGTGAGGCTTTTATGAGGCCAAGATTGCTTTATGTTCCAGTCAAATTTCAACTGAAATGCTCATTTATGAATTTTCAAACAACAATAAAATATTCACTCATTTGCAATTAAGTTTCTTACAATCAATGTTCTTTAATTTTCTACTCAATCTGTAGTGGCTTCCAGTATAAAACAAAGAACAGCAGATGCTGGAAACAAAAACAGAAATTTCTGGAGAAACTCAGCAGGTCTGGCAGCATCCGGGGAAGAAAGCAGAGTTAATGTTTTGAGTCTGGAAACTCTTCGTCAGAACTTGCTTGATCAGAACCTTCAGCTCCAGATATCTTCTGTACTTTACTGGAGACTCTGACTAATGATGGGGTTTGTTGTCACAGATACCGGTGGCACTTCACCCAGCCCCTGCCCATCAATGTCCCCAACTCTGCTTGGCTCCTTGGGACACAGGCAGTGAGCGTTTGCCTATGCAAGGCACTGTGGCAGAGCCTGTCCTGTCTGTATCCGTGCACACCTTCTAACAGGAGCTAGTTAAGTAACAGGAAACAGAGCTAATATCTGACTCTCCCATGAGCTCATAACACACTCGTACTCCTTGTAAGGGGATGTAAATACTCTATAGATGCAGTGACCTGGAGGGAGATATAGAGAATTAACACTTGTATACATATAAGAAACTATGTCAGTAGTAATTTAGTAACTCACATGATGATGGACAGACTCTGAAGACAGAAGCAACAGTGTAAACCT
This sequence comes from Ginglymostoma cirratum, assembly GCA_024137785.1. Lineage (NCBI taxonomy): Eukaryota > Metazoa > Chordata > Chondrichthyes > Orectolobiformes > Ginglymostomatidae > Ginglymostoma > Ginglymostoma cirratum. The sequence goes on from JAHRHZ010000043.1 coordinate 29,142,144, forward strand.
TATGTTAAGTCTAAGTGTATGTTGTTACATTCGCAATAAGTGTGGACTATCAACTTTCAACATGATTCTTGTATCTGAGACCTATCATAATAAAATGGTGCCTTAAAAATAAAGAATAAATACTAAAATGTTGACCATTATGTCTAATGAAATATTGAGGTATGTCCAGGAGATCTATATAGGATAAGCAAAACCATCTGCACTGAAATTTACATTACATCTAAAGATATCTAAATCAGGCAACCAAGCCAGCATCAATGAAAATTAAGGAGAAATATACAAGATTTTCTTGAGTGAAAGAAAATAGAATTTATTACTTCCTAGTCCTGAGCAAAAAAAAAGTAACATAAAACACTCACTCAAACACAGGTAATAAGTTTAAAAAGAAGAAAGTGCCTGGCACAAACATGAAGATAAAAGGCTACTCAGTTTAAAAGTTCTTGCAGGACTTGAGGTGTTAGATCTGAAACAGTGGCAACATTTTTTTTCACAATCTTTGAGGAGTTGGTGAATGGTTGCTTCTTCAATTTACTTTTCTACAAGGTGTTGTTTTCTGAGAGGTAGACAAAGAACAAGGGAGAGAGAGCAAGAACCTTTGATGTTCAGCTATTATCATCCATCATTGCTTCTTCCTGCAGTTGCTTACAAAAAAAGACAGCTACTGAAATGTGTCCTGTTTGTATATTCTTAAGTCTGGCTCCATTGTCTTTTCAAAGTGTATAACTGGAAGTTATATCTCCCAATGTAAAATTAATCGTACAAGTGTGAATTAAGTCAGTTTCACAATTGCCTAGTCTCAGAGCTTGGCTGTTATCTCCTGTGATCTTGATGTAGTAGGAGAAAATGGAGGGCGAGCAGGTGCAGCTGACAGGGAGGAAACCACATGGACATTGTGAAATGGATTGTATTGTATTGTTTCAGCGAAGATGAATTTCTCCAGGTCCAACATGTACCCACCATCACATACCATCTATATGAGATTCCCCAGTAAAAAGTCCCTTTGGCTTACATTAATCAATGAAAGAGAACAGCTCAACCTTTCATTCACTGACTTTATCCAGCAATGCATCGATAATCAGAAAAGAAGTACATAAGTATATGGATAGGAACGATTTAGAGGATATGGGCCAAACACAGGAAAATAGGACTAGTTTAGTTGAGGAAATGTGGTTGGCATAGACAGGGCCTGTTTCCGTGCTGTATGACACTAAATTACCAGTCTAGTGTTTATCTTGCAGGTGCCTAACCATACTCATACCCCAGTAGCTGCAGCATAGCTGATAGAAGGCTTAGTGAAGGTGACTGCAAATCACCTTGTATAGCCTTGAGCCTTGAAACCCCAGCTTTGGTGTACACCACTTCAAAAGTCTGGGCTAGGTGGCTGGGAGGCAACAGTAAGGGCAGATGCGGAGTGGCATTGATGCATGCCACCACCCCGAGTGAGTTCATGCTGAGCGCATCAAGGTAGCAGTGGAGTACCTGCTTATCACTTTCTCAGCCCTGCAGCATTTCCGGCAGAGAACACTTGATCTGCTGCCAACCCAGGAAGGGGACTTGAGAAAGTTGGTCGCTGGCAAGCATGCTCATGCTGCTGCCGTTGATTCTGTAGTCAGATCCAATACTTTTCTCCTCCTTGTTCATGGGATGTGGTTGTTGGTGGCTAGGCCAGCAATTATTGCCAGCTGTAATTTTCCAGAGGGAAGTTACAAGTCATGCAACACATTGTTGCAGATCTGGAGTCAAATGTAGACGAGGCCAGTATGGATTTGCAGATTCCCTTCCCTAAAGGATTTTAATTGACAGCAGCTATATAGTCACCGTTAAGCCAGCTTCATGTTCCATTTTTTTAATTGAATACATATTTCACCATTTGCCAAAAGTGGGATTTTCCTAGCATATTAGCCTGAGGTTCTGGATTGCTAATTTAGTGACATTAGCTCTGTACCATTGCCTCCCCACAAGCAGACTATACATGTCGAGATGGAACCTGATATCTTAGGACCTCCCTTTGATATCCAATGCAGCAGTGAGACACCAAGAGGTTTCCACCTCGAACTGTTATATACTGATTAGCTTGGGTCCCCTTGGCAGTGCTGCCTTGGATTTATACATCACTTAAACTGGGCTCCATGACAGTGTTTCTGTCCTTAAGGGATTCTCAGGGACCGGGCAGACATCAATTCGTGATGACCCTAAAGAAGAAGGGGAATGGAGGAGTGAAAGAAGCAAGGGTGTGAATTGAAGATTTCACATGACCTGCACATTCTGACATCTTTCAGATGGGACGGAAGAGTGAATGGAGAAGATATATCATCTAATGGCCTTAGCAGTACTTGGGGCTAGGTAGCATTGGCCCTCATAGACACTGAGGGAATGCAGCTGAGTTGATCCTCTGCCAATCCTCTGGGTTTCCTGTAATTCATTCATGGGTTAAGGAGATTGCTGGCTAGAACAGCATTTATTGTCCATCCCAGAGGTCAGTTAAGAATCAACTGCATTATTGCGGGTCTGGAGTCACATGTAATCCAGCCCAGGTAAGGATGGCGGTTTTCTTGCCTGAAGGACATTAACCAGCTAGATGGGATTTCCCCCCAACAATTGACAATGGCTTCACAATCATCAATTGGCTTTTAATTCCTGATTTTTACTGAATTTTATTATCTGCTGTGGTGGGATTCAAACCTGGGTCCCAAGAACATTACCTAGATCTCTGGATTAACAGTCCAGTGATAATACCATTAGACTATCACCTCCCCTCAATGCTGCTGTTCCCTGCTAGTGAGAGAACAGAAAGTCAGTAATCAGTGTGACAATGTAAACTTGAGACTTTTGATGAACCACAGCAGGCCAAGCAGCATCATAGGAGCAGGAAAGCTTGACGTTTCGGGCCTAGACCCTTCATCAGATGAAGAGCCTAGGCCCAAAACATCAAGCTTTCCTGCTCCTATGATGTTGCTTGGCCTGCTGTGTTCATCCAGCTCCACACCTTGTTATCTCGGATTCTCCAGCATCTGCAGTTCCTATTATCTTTGAGACTTTTGATAACTGTTTATGGACTGAAAGAATCAACAAAGATAATTTGTTACACATGAAAAGAATCAGCAATAACACTTTTTGGAATAAACTGTTTCTCAAGATGGAAGGGACAAGGATAAGTTGTTAAAAAGGAATTGAACGCAACATTTGAATTAACCATCCCTAGGAAGAAAGAACATAAACTTCCTGGGAGAGAAGTTAACACTAATAATCTGCTGCAAACAAAAAATGCTCAGCAGGTCTGGCGGCATTTGTGAAGGGAAAATCAGAGTTAAAGTTTCAGGTTCAATGACCCTTCTTCAGAACTGAATAATAATCAGCTGCCTCATGGCAAATGGGCAATTAAGACCTGCCTGCAGAAGTAATTTTCTGAAGTAAGGGGTTAAGTGCAGGAAAAGCTGTATTTTAAACTGACAGCTAACCCTGAATGGAACAAGGAACGGGAGATCTACTTCTGATAAGCAGGCAAACCAAAGGCTTGAATTTTCCAAAAGAATAATCAACGTTGAGGATGAAAGAATCTAGTGAATCATCAATAATGTCACACAACAAATGTGAAAGAGAGAAAATTGTACAAGAAATCAGTACTAGAACAGTTTAGTAGCAGTCTCGAAGAGCAACACTATATAAGGTTTTTTGGCCACATGGATGTTTTTGCTGGTGGAGGCATAGTAATAAAATTATCTACACAACTTGTGTTTTTCACCGTGTCCTGCACCTACAAACACACACAAAGTGGTGTATGGGTTACAAAAAAACCCCCAAAACATACGAACTGGTGTCTTTTTTTCTCTCTCATGTCTGTTTCTTGCATCCTAGTTCTGATGATTGCAAGAAGAAAAGTTTCAATGTTGAGCCATGCTTCAGTAATGTTTGAGTAGATGTTTCTCTTAACTTCCTTATTAGAGTTATAAAATCTTGCTCATATTTATGGGCCCAACTTTGGTCTTTGCATACGTAAAAAAGCTTCTCTTATACAATAATCCACCCACTTGATGGAAGACACAATAAAGAAATTGTATCAAACTGAAGTGACAGTCCACATTCCAAAAATGGGAGTGGTCTGGGACATCTTTCAGGCCAGTCGGCCAATGTGTTGGAGAACACCTTTTTGTACAATGTCTAACTTTTAGTGCAGCATGAAAGACATTTATTAGTGATAACTTTGCTTTGCAAACAAGTTGCAATTTTAAACTACTGGTCTTTAGCGTCTTGGCCCATAGACTAATGGACTAGGGATAACATAGTATGGAGCTGGAGGAACACACAGACCAGGCAGCATCAAAGGAGCAGGAAAGCTGAAGTTTCGGGTTGGGACCCCTCCTCAGAAATGCCGCAGCATCGGCAGTTCTTATTATCTCTACGAATGGACTAGAGTGCTTTAATTTTGTAGACAAGAATTTTTAAGTGAGTAAGGTATAGTTTTGCAAAAAAAGGAGGCTAGCTAAGGTAAGCTTGTCAGCAGCTCCTGCTAGGGCCTAGGTGCCACTGTTCACCTCAATGAAGGCATCAACGTCTTACTCCCCTGTTCATATCCATCCCTATATCTTTACATATATCTTCAAAGCAATGCAAGGAAGGCCAATAAAGCTGTTGACGAAATCTGTACGACAGGGTAAACTTGCGATTTTTCTCAAGCCAATTAGTGATGCAAAAAAGTCGCTAGTTACATAAAACAATATTATTAACCTACTAACCTTACTGGTCGTTTAAACCTGAGTCTGATAATTATTTTCGTTATGATAGAATCTAAATAAATGTTACTCCATTAATCAACTTCATGCAAAAGCAAAGTTCAATATAATATAAACTCTTTTTCCCTGTGGAAATGGGAAATTAGTTTAACCATATACTAGATGACTGGCATGCAGGCACAAAGTAAGATATTAATTTTTGTGAATCAGATCCAGTCTTGGGAGTGTGACTGTCCATTCTATTTTTTTAATTCATTCACAGGTTGTGGGCATTGCTGGCTAAGCCAGCATTTATCGTCCATTCCTAATTGCCCAGAGAGCAGTTAAGAGTCAACCACATTGTTGTGGGTCTGGAGTCACATGTAGGCCAGACCAGGTAAGGACAGCAGTTTCCTTCACTAAAAGACATTGACATTCATAAGGGCTATCTTTTTATACTTCCCTGCACTGAACTTGCACAACACTTGTTGATGTGGTCCATAATAAGCCTCCAAGGAGGTGTCAACTTGAAATTGAATGATTCACCCTTTTTGCGGAGGTTAACTTTTTGAGTTGGACCCCAATGTCTTTGAAAGATGTGGAGCTGAGGATTTGCCAGGTAGGCTAATTTTTATTTGATATTTTCAATTTAAGTCTTTGGCTTTAGCTGTAGGAATCAGAGTTCAAGTAATGTTTATGAATTCATTTGCCCAATTGTTTCATATTACTTTTGATACCATGAGTGAAGGTAATGGTATGACGTAACATATCGGTGAAATATGTTTGTATTCTTTGAGACGTATGTTCAAAATAGCATTTCACTTCATCAGTTTCAGATTCATAATACATTCTTTGTCTGGCAGTGGACAGTCGCTTCAAGTTGAAGCAGATCAGTAATACACTGGGGTTCTTAGTGGTGGAGTTTTGGTTGTATTTACATTTATATAGATAAATCTCAATTCCATCAACCCTGTTTTCTAATGCATCCCCAAAATGCTCGCTCCCTAGAAATCATTGATTTGAGAAGGTGATTACACTGTGGTTCTCCAGCATTTCAACAACCTTCATGGGAACACAGATCTGGATTGCACTAGTTTTGATCTATGACTATGAAAAGCTGGCTGATCACATTTCAGGAGGCAATAAGGATATCACACGAGAGCAACTGCAGTTATTTGAGTTTCAGTGGGCTCCTATCACTAACTATTGCGTTGTGAGCTTACTGAAATGGATGCATACTGGTAGCAGGTGGGAGCAGGATTCAGTTTAGTTTTGGTGGTTAAATAGACTGCTAGAACACATTGTCTAATTTCATACTGGACAACAGTCACTTGGATGAGGTACTAGAAGTCAGTCAAACCCTACATATCGTACTTACCTAACCTAAGGTAAGGCTCTTAGAAGAGGTAAGGAAATAAATAGCAAAAGTTCAAAGAAGGGTGTAGGACCCTCAGGTTCAACTCACCACCAATCATCTCTCTGTCAGGAGACAGCAGCCCAGTCATCCTCTGGGGCTATGGAGGCTTCACGTTTTTGTGTAAATGCGCAACCAGTGAACTTTAATGTCACAATTCTGACTTTCAAACAAATACATACCTGCAATACAATTGTGTGAATTCAGCAGCACAAGGATCTAGCTTAATTAAAGAAAAGTTTTTATTACAAGTGAAAGGAGAACAGACTAAATTTTTGCATTTCTTCTAAAATAAGTAATAATATACCCATTAAATTATTAATTTAATAATTTTTAAAATTATTATTTCTTTAATAATTCTGTCACTACTTTCCAAAGTTTCCAAGTTGAAAGTAGATAGTCAGAGCATCAATGTCTTTGCCATATTTTTATAAATGATGTTGTTGGTCAGAGTTCATCTGAAGTATTGTTTCCTCTAGTTCTGGTCACGAAACCATGTGGAAAGATGGTTTAATCTTTGAAAACATATCGAGACACACAATGTGGATGATTCAAGAAATTTGATATCAAGTTATGACTAACAGTTAATATAGTTGGCTTGTTCTATTTGCCATGATGAGATGTCAGTGTTTTATTGAGGTGGACAAAGTTAGAATTCACACGACACCAGGTCATAGTCCGACAGGTTTAATTGAAATCACAAGCTTTCCGACCGCTGCCCCTTCGTCAGGTGAAGTCCTTCACCAAGACACTGCCAAGCAGACAACGCAATGGAACTATGCTACCTACGTGTACAGTAAGAACAGGATAAAAGACTTCACCTGACAAAGGAGCAGTGCCTCGAAAGCTTGTGATTTCAAATAAACCTGTTCAACTATAACCTGGTGCCATATGACTTCTGACTTTGTTCAATTTGCAAAACAGGAAACCTGGAGGTCAACTCCAATAAAGTTGTCAAGAAAGTGAAAAGATTGGACAAAGTTCCTCTGGGCAAACTGTTTGCAATGCTGAAGAGTCCAACACCAGGCAGCACCACACCAACATTCTATACTAGCCCTTGGTATGTTATAGGCCTCCTCAATGTGGTAACATTTTCTGAGTTATGGAGTTATAGAAATGTACAGCCAGGAGACAGATCCTTTGGTCCAATTCGTCCATGCTGACTAGGTATCCTAAAATAATCAAGTCTCATTGCCAGCATTTACTCCATATCCCTCTTAATCCTTCCTATTCTTATACCCATCTGGATGCCTTTTAAATGTTATCATTGTACCAGCCTCCACCACTTCCTCTGGCAGCTCATTCCATACACACACCACCCTCTGTATGAAAAGGTTGCCACTTAGCTCCCTTTTAAGCTTTTCCTCTCTCACTTTAAACCTATGCCCTCTAATTTTGGACTCCCTTACCCTCACAAAAAGACCTTGGCTATTCATTCTGTCCAGGCCCCTCATGATTTTATAAATCTCTATAAGGTCACCCCTCAGCCTCCGACACTCCAAGAAAAATATCCCCAGACTATTCAGCCTCTCCCTTTAGCTCAAACCCTTCAACCTCAACAACATCCTTGTAAATCTTTTCTTGCAAGTTTAACAACATCTTTCCTATGGTAGGCAGACCTGAATTGAACGCAGTATCCTAAATGTGACCTAAACAATGTCCTGTATAGCTGCAATATGACATCATAACTTTTATACTCAATGTTCAATACTCATTTAAAAATAAAGTGACCCCCACTCCTATCGGTGCAGTCAGTACAAGAATGAGACTACCAATTCAGTTTGCTGTAAGGCAGAAAAAAGATCTTTCATGCATTTGCAGCAGCCAGAATACTTTCCTTTAGCAACAGCACTTAAAGAGAGAAAGCAACAGCACTGAGGAGAGAAGAATGAGGGACAAGAGAGAAGCTCCACCTTCTCAAGGGCAGCTAGGGACAGACAAGAAATGCTGGTCCAGCCAGCAATGCCCATATCCTTCGAATGAATATAAAGTACTAAAACAAAATGTGGTGAAACTAAGAGGAAGAACAGACTGAGGAGGGAAAATGGGAGAATGTAGGGAAGGGAGAAACTGGGACTGACATGTAAGCTGTTAATATGAGAATATTTAGCTTTAAATGAAAGGGAGTGGGAAGCAAAAGTAGCAGAATTGACTCGAGACGTGGGAGAAGCAGTTGCCAATGTGAACTGGGAAGTGGTAACAAGCATCAATAAAAACTGAAGAGGGAGGCAGGGAGGGGAAAATGCCAACTTAAAACATGAGCATTAGACTAGAAGTTAGAAGGAAGGGTTAGGGCATGGCAAAGGAATCAGATTGAATTGAGGAGAGCAATATACAACAGTTCGGATTGGGATGGTTGGACGAGAGAATGACTTTGTGAAATAGCGGGGTGTTCAATGGAGTACAATGTCTCTGTGAACTGGAGAAGAGAGGTTTGGGATTGTAATCACTGGAATATAGAGGAATGACAATAGACCTTATTGAAACATACAAGATTCTTAAAGGATTTAGCAGGAAACTGAAAGGTTGTTTCCCAATTTGGTAGAGTCTAGGACCTTAGAGAATAATCTCAGAATAAGGGGTCAGACACTTAAGATAAAAATGCAGAGGATTTTTTTTTCCCCTTGGAGGGTTGTGAATTTGTGGAATTCTTCACCACATAGGCCTGTTCCAATTCTCTATTACTTGCTTTGAACCTCTGCAGTCAAAACTACACTCTTTTGTTTTCCCTTTTTTTTAAAGATTAAAATCCCATCAGTTGTGAAGCACAAAAGTGCTTCACTTAATGAGAATACATAATGTTATTTGCTAAAACAAGGAGACCAAGAGTAAGGAGGGAAATGAAGTAGAACATTTTCATACAAATGGTAATATGCTTGTGGAATCTATTACTAGGGATACTCTTTGAGATAGCAGGTATGAATAGGTTCAAGATGCAGTTCTGAAAACATGGGATTGAAGGATATGGTGAGAATGTGGTTCGATATGATTGATCTGCCAAATGTTGGTGTGTTTATTAAACCAAGCCAACTTGTTCCTAAGAATTTAAATGCTCTTAAACTTTGTGGTTTGCTGTAAACATTATATGAATATTTAATCTTATGATGTACAATGCAGATAATAAATTTTAATTCAAAATAATACATTACATATAACAATTAATACATTGTTGTTATTAATGGTAGGAGTTAACATCTGCAATTCTCAGTAAGATATTAAATTTTAAAGAATATTGTTTTGAGGCATTTTCTCTATTTTTCTCTCAGTCTCAACGACATTGAATTATGCTGGATTGCATGTCCACCCATACGCTGCCTTCCTGTACCTGGTTAAATGAGCTATTCTTTTTGTCTCAGTCTGGGCTGTGTGTGGTAGGAGGCCCTTTTACTGAGAAAGGCACCACAACTGAGTCTGACCTACACTCATCTGGACCTAACTCCTCCATCGTTTTGAAATTCTCGGCTATGGTCAAAAATTTGTGAACGTGGGAATGGAGCTTAGTCATGTTTCACGCATGTGCATTCATGGAGGCAGCTGTCCATTTAAATGATGCGTGCTTTTGGTGACCTGCATGACTGAAACACGACATGTGCAGTTTAGACCTGCTAAGAGTATGTTTAAACTTTGTAGATTCATTCAGATATCAGAGGCACCCCTTCAGAAAGGGAAGGTATCCTTTTGGATGTGGTTCCAGGGCATCAATGAGAAGGTCAGGTACATTTTGGGAAAGGTAAGTTAGTCTTTGGCTTTGTTGAAAGTAGGCATGAACTGTAATATGATTATGTCTGGGTCTTTAATAGAAATTAGTCCATACTCTTGTCAATGAATATTAACAATCTTCAACCTGAATAAAGTAGCTTTATATCCAGGAGAAAGGAAATCTCTGCAACCCAATACATGGGTCCCAGTTCACATGATCTCACAGTATCACAACATAGCTCCTGCTCATGTTGTAAGGAGCTAGTTTTAGAGAAAAGGTATAGTTGTTCCTTTACTCCACACCTCTCCCCAAGTTCACACCTCCCACAAACTATTAACTCAAGGACTACTTACAGCTTCCATCCAACTCCAATGTCCACCCCCTCCTCACCTTTTCTCTCCCTTGTGTCTTTCATCTGAGGTGTCATTCTTCAACAGTGTTCTCCATTCTCCATGAGGGTATGTAGGAGATATATGCTTCTTTATCATTTCATAGAATCATAGAACCATAGAATCATCTCCTTGGAAGATAAGCATGTTGTTGGAGTGTGATGGCACCTTCCCATAACTGCTACCATTTGAACTGTAACACTTCAGAATGTATTGGCTGGGAAGACCAATCTAGGAAAACACTACTTAAAGACAAAATGCTTCAGGACTTGGGCAATTACAATTACAATTTCTTGCAGAAACAGACCAATCAGTCCCTTGAATCTGCTTTGCCATCCAATAAGATCATGGCTGACCTGTTTGCCATGCCAATTCCACATTCCCAGATATTGTGATAAACTTTGATTCTCTGTCTAAGAAGAATCTACCCACCTCCGCATGAAAAATGTTCACAGGTCCTGTGTCCAACACCTTCTGAGGCAGTAAATACCAAAGTCACACAACCCTGAGAGAGAAAACTAAATTGTCCTGATCGCTGTCCTAGAAGGGGGATTCCCTACTTTTATAACAGAAGCCCCCTAATTCTGGACTCATTCTTTCCATGTCCACCTTTTCAAGCTAATTCAATCAAGTCACCCTTCTCTCGTCTGAGGTCCATAAAAACAAATCTAAACTGACCAACCTACTCCTCTAGGACATTCACTCCAGGTATCAATCTATAAACTTCCTCTGAAATGCTTCCAATACATTTACATCCTTCCTTAGGTAAGTTGATCTAAACTGTACATAGTATTTGAGGTTTGGCCTCACCAATTCCCTATATAACAGAGTATATCATCCTCATTTTTAATTCAATTCCTCTAATATTGAAGGATAGCATCCCATTAGCATTCTTGATGATGTGTTTTACCTGCATACTAATCTTTCGTGACTCTTGTACCAGAAATCCCTTGACACCTGAGAATTCTGAGGGATTGTCTTCTGTTTAAATAATGCTCTTCTTTTTCATTCTTCTTGCTAAAGTGAGCAACATCGCATTTTCCCACATTATTGTCCATGTGTCAGATCTTTGCCAACTCAATCAACCTATCTTCACAACATGCTTTTCATTCTATTTTAGTGTTACCTATGAATGTAGACACCATGCCTTCACTTCTCTTATCTAAGTCATTGATGTAAACTGTAAAAAGTTGTGGCCTCAATGCAAAGGTTGACAGAACTTCACTTGTCATGATCTTTCCATTCAAACACACATTTATGCATAATTTTTGTTTTCTGCCAGCCAGCCAATCTTCTACCCATTCTAACATGTTATGCCCACCACACCGGGAACTTGGATCCGTGTGGCATCTTATCAAATACCTTCTCAAAATCCATGTGCAAAGTGTCAATGGGGTCTTCTTTATTGACAGCACATGTTATTTCTTTAAAGAATTGCAATAAATTCGTTTAACATAATAACTATTTCAGATTATGTTGAGCTTTTCTAAATGTGAAGCTCTAGTTTCTTTAATGATTTCACATTTTTTTCCCAATTGGCCTATAGTTTTCTATTTTCTGCAGACTTCTTGAATATAAGGGTTCATTTTTCTACTTTACAGTCTGATTGAACCTTCTCTGATCCAGGGAATTTTTTGAATGTTTTTAATACCAATGCATCTACAACCTCATTATCCATGTTATTTAAGCCCTTGAAATGAAGTCCATCAAGTTGCCATAATCTTACTAGACCATAGGGCTGCTCTCTCAGTAGGGGGAGATGACTGGTGATGATTTAACCTGAGGGCCACCGTACCTCAGGCAAGTGGAAAGGTTGAGAAGGAGAGTCCTTCATGGTAACCTCACCTGGTGATGGGAAATGAGCCTATGCTGGTGAAGTCATACAGCTTCGCAAACCAACTGCCCAGCCAATCAAGCTAAACCGACCCCCAAAATTGAGTCCATATTAAGCCGGGCACTTGACAGGCTGCAGCTCCATTAGTCTGCTCAGTATCACTTCCCCTCTGGTTGTGTTTTCCCCTAAGTTCTTCTCTCCAGTCCACCCCCTGCTTTTCAGCTATTACTGGAATGCTGTTTGTACCCTACACCATGAAGACAGTTGCAGAATATTTGTTCATTTTGTCAGCCAGTCACATAATATGTACAATAACTACCCATTCTCATTCTGTAGAGGCTGCCCCTTAATTTGCTCACAGTTTTCCTTTATAAATACCTGAAGATGCGCTGGCTACACATTTTTACATTCCTGGCTAACTTCCTCTCAAACTCTAATTTCTTCTCCTATTTAACAGTTTAATCATTCTCTGTCATTCTTTATATTCTGATCATGTTCTCCCATGCTTGTAAAGTTATGCTTTTTTCTGAAGTGCAATGTTCTCCCTAACTTCTTTAGTTAACCATGGCTGGTGAGTCTTTAATTTTTCATTATAGTAGGATTATCCTTATTTTAAGTATTCTGAAATATCTCCTTAAACATCAGCAACTGCGTCTCTTTTTATGTATTTTCCAGGTTGGTATGCCAGTTCACTTTATCTGGCTCAACTTCATGCCCACTTAGTTGTACTTACTTAGGTTTAAAATGCTAGACTTACATCCACTCTTCTCCCTTTCTAACAGGATATAATGTTGTGGTCACTGTTAACGAGAGGTACCTTAACGCTGAGGCCAGTCGATCTGTGTCATTAGTACCTATGTGGATTGTGAGTACTGGATTCTCTCTTTCACGCACAGCAATTCCAGGCCTGAGCCAATGTCCTGAACCATAACACTGGGCAGGCAATGCAGCCATCTTGACTCCTGCTCTTTGCTGTGGAGAACAGTGTCGGTTCCTCTTACTCTACTATCATCTACTATGACTACCTCCCTGGCTGCTCCCCAACATGAATGGCCTCCTGTGCCACAGTGCCGTGGTCCATTTATACAGCCGCCCTGGATCTCATTCATATAGGCTGCGAGGACCTCATACCTATTGAAAAAGAGGAGAAGTTGAGATTCTTGCCCTCTAGATCCCCTTACCACTCTCCTGTCTGTTACCATTGACCAGATCAAAAAACCCTATCCTAAGCAGTGTGACTCCTTTCTGGTGCAAAGAATAACTTTCCCACTCACTGATCTATCTCAGTGACTGTAGCTCAGCCTCTAGTTCATAAACTGAGCTGAAGCTGCTAAAACCTCAAACATTTTCTCTAGCTATGTATACTTTGGATTTTAGTAGTGTCCAGGAGCTCCCATATGCTGCAGCCTTAACACAACACCTGAAGTGCTATCCATGGTGAAATCCATTTATTTTATTTATATTATTAACTTACCTATGTTGCCTTTTATATATTTGATTAACTACAACAGAAATATGTTTACAATGTTAAAATTTAGAATAGAAAAGACCTTGACTACTCACCCGAGACTCACCTGACAGCTAGCTTATTTCTCTGCAGTAGAGCAGGAACCAGTTCCAATGGCTGCCTGTCATGGAGTCCTTTCCTTACATGGTCCTTAACAAATTGAAATTTTTCCTTTTATTTTCCTCTTTGATGAATCTGGTAGAAGAAATGAAGAACAAACATTTTCCTAAGAGGTAGCTGAAGAAAGTGAACGTCCCACTATACCTAGGATAGGAGGTTTTCCTTCCGTCAGCAGGGCTATCATTTTCACAATTGCTTAGTGCTGAGGTCGCTGTGCTGAAGACTAGTTGATCTCTAGGGCTGCAGCAAGCAGCTGGATTGCATCATCATCATCATCTACAATGGATTAAACATCCAGGTGAGGATCTTTAGGAAGGCCCTGCATTGTACTCTGACCTGCAGACTGCTTGAACATTCCACGTCAGCTTTGTGCATTATTAATACAAGGACCTTGTCAGTAATAAGAAGAACAGCAAGGCTGCAAATTTCACTTTTGATGGTAAATGGCAACGATCATGTTAGATGGCATTGTATCCACCATGGGCCTGATCACATGCTTCTTATTTCATTATCTATGCAAGTGAGAATTTTTATAAATTAGTTGACGAATCACATGGCAAGATACAAAAGCAGAAATTGCTGAAAAAACTCAGCTAGTCTGGCAGAATCTGCCGAGCGAGAGAAACAGAGTTAATGTTTCAGGTCCAGAGACTCCACTTCCAAACAGTAAAATTTTTAGTATTGTCAAGACCCTTCCAGGTTTCCAGGCTTTAGGACCACATTGGAAGGCCAATGAGACAATTCTTCTGATGGTGCAAGCCAGGACTATCCCTTGGACATAGAGATCACACCTAGCAATGGTCTTAAAGAATCCAAATTGGTCACAATGCTCACAGTCACAGGTGTTGCTGGATAGAGTCACAGAGAGGACTCAAATCATCTTCCCAGCTAACCATATTAATAGGTCGGCCCACATGTAACTTGATCAGAGGTCACAACATGTCCTGTAGTCTCAATTAAACAGAGATGGCAGTACAGGAAACAAGTAAATGACCCACTCTGCTGCGTTAGGGTAAGTGACACCATCTACTCCAAGTGATCTCAAACTCATCTGCTCTAGTCTTATTGAAAAATGTGGAGCATCTTCAACCAGCAAAATGATTTAATGTGTTTCAAACAGTGAAGATTGGTTATTCTCATAGAAATCACCCCTCACACTCCTCTTCTGGAAGAGATGGCTGTGTGTGTGATGTTTCAAAACATTTCACAAGGTTCATTCTCTGAACAATCACTGTAATGTTTTAGTTAGTGAGATGGCCAATGGTCAACCCACATGTGCACTTTTACTGATTGTGCAATACTGTATAGTGAACAGGTTTGCAAATCACAACCTCTTGCAGTCTCAGTGCTGTCTGATAGGATACTGAGACATCATAAAAGACCAGTTTAGTATCATTGTAATGTGAATTACTGAAAGAATGGTGATCAACAATCTCTCATACAGGCCATTTTCAGGATGTGTGGCAACTTGGTAGTCATTCCAAGGCAGTGGCCTCCCTAAAATTACACATGTCTTTTATTTCATTCACTCGTGGGATAATAGCTGAATAGGCCAGCACTTATTGCCCAGAGGGCAGTTAAGAGTCAACCACATTGCTGTGGGTCTGGAGTCACATGTAGGCCAGACCAGCTAAGGATGGCAGAATTCCTTCCCTAAAGGGCATTAGTGGTCCGGATGGGTTTTCCCCCCCAACAATTAACAAAGGAATTGTGATTGTCATTAGACTCTTAATTCCAGATTTTTAATTGAATTTAGATTCTACTATCTGCCATGGCAGGATTTGAACCCTGGTCCCCAGAACATTTCCTGCCTTTAACAATCTAGTGATAATACCACTAGGCCTCAGCTAAGCTCATTTTAGGCACAAAGATCATGTGCAGTGAAAAATCCAATAGAGGTGCGCACTGTTTCACCACTGCTTCCTCGCTGATGTTGCTGTGGGGGAAGTTTGGAGAGTACATTTTATATTTCACAGCGGTAAGGTTATCAGATCCACAATAGAAACAACAGTTGACCTTTTTTTTATTAACAACGGTAATGACCAGCAACACTAACTGAGACTGTTGGGAATGAGTGAGATACAAAGCTGAGGGCTGGACCCCAAGTGCACAAGTGACAGCAGAACTTAAAATCGGTAGTCTCCACCTAGCTCAATAATCACGGAAGCTTCTGACTATTAGTTTGCAATTGTCCTCTTGCATTCTCTCATCCATTGCTCTTACTTCCTCTTGCCAGTACTGCAATCTCCCTTTTCTCTCTATCTGTCTGATGATTTCTTAGAGATGTCATGAGTCACATTTGGAGGAGAGTACCTCTTCATCTACCAGCTATCCTTGTATGGATTGAGAGCCTTGATCAGAGGCTGATACCTGTAAATGCTTCACAGATATGCATTTGTTGAAGAATTCTGCACCTCATTGGTACATGATGTTTTACTCCTTTGCCATGCACAGAGTGAGCATTAGCTGCTGGTAGTTGCTCTTCTTCCTGATGCTGAATAAATCTCTTGTCTCTGATTCCTTCTGATCTTGTCTGATATGAGAAACAGAGGGAAGTTTGCATTAGCCTTGGCATTCAGTGTGAGGTAGATACAGATCTGTGAGACAAAGTGCAGAGTGTCAGTAAGGGCATACCTGAGCTCTGACATCTTTCACAATGAAGCTCAATGTTATACCGTTCCAGAGGGAACAGTTGAGTCTGTATTACTGAACTAACTGTGCTGTGTTGATAGATAATTTAATTGCTGTATCCTAACTCTTGTAAAGTTGTCTTTCTTCATTTTCCCCCAGAATGAAAATATACCCCACACCTCTTCTCCATTCCACTCCATAGTAAAGTCATAAGAGGCTTGCTGTTTGTTGGGATATGGCGCTGTGCTGCAGAAGGTTCAAATCATTAGGACTATGCGACCATTTAAGAAGATGAGGCTATGTTTGAAAATGTCCTGTTAAATGAGTATTGGTGAGCTGTTAGATCACAAGATGGTGATCAGTAGGCACAGCATACTCCTAATGAGTGCTTATTATTTCATGTTAGAATCATATTATCTGAAGAACATGGACTTCCAGGTTAACTGTAAATTGAAGGCAGATGGTTAGCATTGTTTATTCTGATGAGG
The DNA here is from genome assembly GCA_024137785.1 of Ginglymostoma cirratum. Classification (NCBI taxonomy): domain Eukaryota; kingdom Metazoa; phylum Chordata; class Chondrichthyes; order Orectolobiformes; family Ginglymostomatidae; genus Ginglymostoma; species Ginglymostoma cirratum. Next base: position 29,158,936 of record JAHRHZ010000043.1, read on the forward strand.
ACGGCACGATGACTCGGTGGCTAACACTCCCACCTCACAGCACCGGGGACCCCTTTTTGATTCCACCCTTGGTTGACTGTCTGTGTGGAGTTTGCACATTCTCCCTGTGTCTGCTTGGGTTTCCTCCGGGTGCTCCGGGTTCCTCCCACAGTCCAAAGATGTGCAGGTTAGGTGGATTGGCCATGCTAAATTGCCCATAGTGTCCAGGGATGTGTAGGCTAGTTGGGTTAGCCATTGTAAATACATTGTTATAGGGCAGGGATGGGTCTGGGTGGGATGCTCTTTGGAGGGTCAGTGTGGGCTTGATGTGCCGAATGGCCTGCTTCCACTCTGTAAGGATTCTATGAGTGTAGTGGCTCCTTAGAAGGGTCTCACTCTCCAGAGCTATCCTAAGTCCCCTGTAAAAAGAAAGCACTTACTCCTCCCAGTTTGCCATTTGTTCCCATTTTCAGACTATATTGCACATTTGATTTTTGGATCAATATAGTACGGTTCCATCTTCGCCTTTATGTGAGTGACGGGCATGCTCTGCTTGTGATTTATCATTTACCGCCCATTCTTCATGTCTCCTTTCTCAATGCTGTCACCGTGACAACAATGACCTTCCTATTGTATTTGATGTGTCCCTCTATGTTACTATTGATGTGCCCCTTTTGCCCCTGGAGCCCATCGCTGTTAAGGTTCCTATAACATTGCTGGTCCTGCATGCTCACCATAGAGGCCAGAGTGAACATGACTTGCTTTGATTCCCTGCATGCCACACAGGCCCCTCTGATACACTTCTGGGTCCCACTCTACTATCTATGATGGCTCCTTTATATTTATGTTTATTCCTACAGCAACCCAATACAATGAGATCAATCTGGAAACCTGAACAGCCTGCAGTCTCAATAATGTCATGGACCTGACCATGAAAAGATTTCAGATTACATGAGACCCATTTCAGCTCCATCAAACAATCATGTTTTTGCTGGATTTCTAGGCCTGACAGCGGCCCATGTCCTCATGCAATGGCATGAATTCCTGGACTGAGTTGCACCAACATTAAAGTGAAGAGTAGTTACATCTGACCTTGTGCTTCTATTATGATACCTCCCACGTCTTGCAGTTTGATGTGAGATGGCTGGAGAAATAGCACTGCTGCCTCAGAGTGCCAGGGACCCGGGTTCGTTTCCATCCTCAGGCGTTTGTCTGTGTGAAGTTTGCACATTCTCCCCGTGTCTGCATCAGTTTCCTCCAGGTGCTCCAGTTTCCTCCCGCAGTCCAAAGATGTTCAGTGGATTGGCCGTCCTAAATTGCCCGTAGTGTTCAGAGAGGTGTAGATTAGGTGGGTTGTGGGAGGATGGGTCTGGGTGGGATGCTGTGTGGGTCAGTGTGGACTTGTTGGGCCAAAAGGCCTGCTTCCACACTGTAGGGATGCTATGATGAAATTGAGGGTCCAAACATCTTACTGAATCTGAAAGCAAGAATGTGCCTACCACTGTATATAATTTAAAATCGGATTTCTTGCCATTAATAACCATGTTATATGGGGCATATCAGAAATCACCCTATGAGTCTAACACTTCCACAAAGAAGAAGACACCATTTTTTGGTAGAATCTATTGATTGGACAGTTACAGATTAGAGTGTTTTTTTAAACTTGTGTCTCACAGATGAAACTCTTCTACTCCTACTTTGGTGGGCCACTTGAAATGACCTTTCTGATGGCACTCTGTATTATTGGTTGGGTAGGGTTGGGGTCATTGTGGATCCTTCTCCACACAACACAGACAAGAAACAGTGATATAATGGCACCAAATTCTCATTATGTTTGTTGTCTCACTAGCACTCTGAACAATGAACTGGACTGAGTCAGAGTCTTTGGCCTGTCTCCAGGAGCATTCTCAGGTAAAAGGGTTGTTTTGTTTGTGAAAATCAGTCTACCTGGTGAACTTCATTATGCTTGTTAATCTGAGGTAGCTTTCTGACAGTAAAAATTCCAACAAAGCTTCATCCAGCTAGGCAGGTGGGCGGACCTTATTGAAAATACCAAAACAGCGATTAATAGCTTTTCATTATGTCTGGGTATTCAGATCTTTGAAACCAAGGAAGACAGAGCGAGTCCATGTGTAGATTGCCTATTATTGTATCGAATGAATAACAGGCTTGAGAAGCTAAAGACATAAGTTTGCTGTTGTTCCTGTCAGGATCTGGCAGCTTCGCTGATGTACTTTAAAATTTAGTACATCACTTTTACAAATGTTTACTTTAACATTTGGGGTTGCAGAGGCATTTTTGTAAAAACTTCTGTTTATGAGATGTTGGCACCATTGTCTAGGATGTACTGCCCATCCCTAATCACCCAAAGGTCAACCACATTTGCTGTGGATCTAGATTCACATCTGGTTAGGTAGGAATGTCCAATTTTAACAGGCATCAGTAACACATATGGGTTTTTATGACAATCTATTTTGTTGACGGTGACTGCATAGTTATTCCAGATTTTAATCTCACCATTTATCACAGTATGATTCAAATCTTACGTCCAGAACATTAGCCTGGTGTTCTGCATGAAATGTCAATGACTTTACCACGACACCGTTGCTTCCCCTCGTAGTTTATTGTAGACGATCAATGATTGACATCAGTTTAGGCAGCTCAATCAGGAATTGAGGCTAGGATCTTAAAATTCCTTTAGTTTTTGGGTGGGCTGCATGCAGATTCCTTGCAGCTAATGTCTTTTTTTAATGAATTCATTGATGTGAAAACTGGAACATCACTCGGAGCCTGAGTGTCATGAATGGATTGAATTTTAATTTTGGAATTTAAGAAGTGTTCAGTGATATAAATTCTAATATCTTTCTGCCCAGCAGATAAGGTTTAAGTATCAATGGTAGACTTTTATTTCTTTTTTAAAAATTTGAAAGCAATATTGTCACTAAGGACTTAAGCAAAGTTCAGTTGTGGATGTTGAAATGTTGATGCATTACCCACTTAAATTGCAAAAAGATCCGGTGGTGCAATTGTAGAATTGGTCTAACCAGACTTTGTGTCTGAAAGTAATGATTTTTATTTGAATTTTACAATATCAGGAGAACGTGCTAATGGTTGAAGCTCTGATAGTCATAATGGGAATCATTTGAAGTGATGAATTTAGGCTTTTGTACGGCATTAAAGTGTAATTTTCCTTATATTGTACTGGTACCAATACACTAAATGTGCTTAGGGAGGACTCTAAGGCCTGGAAAAGCCTATTACATGTAAAGTGAAAGTTATTACAACTTGGAAACAAACAAACCTAAAAGGAATATGGAAGAAAATCTTAACTCCCAAGTGCAAGTGGCTCAGGGGCTTGTTAGAAGACAAAGTGGAACAAATCTGGAATAGAAATGCAACCCACTTAAAACTTTTAGTTTTAGCAAAAGCAGAATGACGGGTGGGTGACCAACCCACTCAAAGGAAGCAGCTGCAAATGTGCACCTAAATATGAATCAATAATAAGGAATTTTACACTGCATTACAAAGGTGGATGATGGAATGGAAAAGAATACTCTCTCAAGGTTAGAGTTAGAAGAGTTTATGTTGGAGTAGAGCAGATAGCCCTCTACGCAGATCATGTTTAGAGTGAATAAAAGCCGAAAGAACTGCGGATGCTGTAAATCAGAAACAAAAGCAGAAATTGCTGGAAAAGCTCAGCAGGTCTGGCAGCAGCTGTGAAGGGAAAAACAGAGTTAACGTTTCGGGTCCGGTGACCCTTCCTCAGAACTGTTCTGAGAAAGGGTAACTGGACCCGAAACATTAACTCTCTTTTCTCCTTCACAGTTGCTGCCAGACTATGTTTAGCGTGAAGCTTTCAGACATTCTTGGGAAATTCAGTGCATGGCTGAAATGGAGTAAGACTATATACTGGAGCTGACCTATCACCTCACTCTGATTCAGGTGACTTCACAACCAAATTACACTCCACAGTTTAGGAAAAGTAATCTTCACACTAATTGTATGAAGCTTTATACATCTCCTGTTCAGAGACTGTCCAAGAAGCAAGAACTGTTGTCAAACACTTAGAGAATTTAGTTGTAGTGTCATATCGAATTTCAGTCGTGCTCTCTGAGTTAAATTATAAGGCAATTTGTACTAGACTCAATACTGCTCATAAATTTCAGGGCAATGACATTTTTTAAAATTTATAATGCCCTTTCAACGTAGAAAACATTCCAAGCTTCTATACAATCAGATGCCGAGAGGGGGGACGTTGGGGGGGGTGGTGGTGGGGGAGAGGGGGCAGAGAGGGGGCCAATTGCTGAGTGGTACTATCGCTGCAACATTAATCCAGGGACCCAGATAATGTTCTTGGGACCTGGGTTCGAATCTGCTATGGTAGGTGGTGGAATTTGAATTCAATAAGACAAAATCTGGAATTAAGAGTCTGATGATGACCATTGCTGAAAAAACTGCAGATGCTGAAATCAAAAACAGGAATTGCTGGTAAAATTCAGCAGATTTGGCACAAATCTGTGAAGAGAAATCAGAGTCAACATTTTGATTCAAGTGACCCTTTCTCAGATGCTGCCAGACTTGCTGAGCTTTTCCAGCAATTTCTGTTTTTGTTGTTTATAAATCTATTGCTGATTGTTGGAAAAGGCCATCTGGTTCACTAATGTCCTTTAGAGAAGAAAACTGCCATCCCTACCTGGTCTGGCCTACATGTGACTCCATACCCACACAATGTGGTTGATTGTTAACTGCCTTCTGGGTAATAAGGGATGGACAATACATGGTGCCTAGCCAGCGATATCCTTACCCCTTAATGAACAAAAAAAGCAAAGAAATATATATTAGGAGGATGGAAGAAAGTTTGGCCAAGAGATGGGTTTTAAGAAGGCTTTGAAAGTGATGAGGGGAATACAGAAGTAGATGGCATCAGATGACACTACAATAGGCTTTGGTGATGCTGTTAAAGTAATGGCTACCATCTGCTGCAATGCAATACGGTAAGGGATGTTTTCATTTACCAGGTCACTGAAGTGCTCAACATGCACAAAAGGTCACCACATTTCACTTTATTTGGTGTATTTAGAACTATCAATAACAATTGTTTTCATCTATAAAACAGACATCAACAATGACTTCATCCAAGAACAAAGTGATATAATAGTAAAAGATATATCCCCACTTCCATAATTTTACAACAATACCCTAAAACTGAAATTAGAGCAAATGTTGGAATCCCATCGCCTGACCTTACAGTAAATCATTTGATCAGTATTTTGAATGATTATCTTGAATTGTTAGTAAGATGACATACAATATCTAATCCAAACGTCTTCCTATCGCATTTGAACAAGCTTTCTACATATGGGTAAAAGCCTTGTTGTTCTGATTATTTCTGCTGATTTCTGGGAATACATGTCTTTAGGAAATGGTATACAACCCAGCCAATGACTCACGACTTGCGCTGCTTGTAGGATATCAAACCACAGTGAGTAGGAAGGGAATGGGATTCTGTGTTGAGTTTGGGGATGGTGGCCCTGACAAGTGGTGTGATGGAAGGGATGCCAGAGAGGTTCAGGCTGTTACAATTCACCCCACTGCCCATTGACTGGTAAAGAGGAAAAAATTCTTGATTCCTGCTCCTGATCGCTATGCAATCACTCTTGCAGAAAGTGAGTTGAATCTTGTGGAGGAGATATGGATCTCAACCAACAGATGAGCAGTCCCATGTCACCTCCTTTTGGGAAGGCCTGCTACATCTTCTTCCACTCACAGACCCACCCTCTTACTTAAAGAACATTTGGCTCCACCAAGGGATAGCAGTCAATTAGAAGCTTAATTGAAAGGTAAAGCCACTGGCATGGATCATTGATGGTGAGCAGAATAACATGATACCAATCTGCAATTTAGGATTGTCATTAGACCCTGGACGGGTACGAGCGATGGGTATAAGGGGATTGTGGGAAAGGAAGAGTAAGGGAGTCCGCAGCAAGTGCTAGGAGGTAACTCTCAGCCTATGTTGGGGAATGAGTGCCTCTGAATGAGGACCTCCACATTTCCAGAAGCATCCAAACAATCTTGACCATGTCCATCTGTTTTGTTCCTCACATAGTCATCCCACCCTGTGGTGCTGCTAGCCTAGTAGGCCAGAGGTGGCCATCTAGTGGCTATTATCTTCTCACTTAAAGACCTCAATTGGTTTCCGAACAGGAATGCCATCACTGGGCTTTATTGAGATGGAGGTAGAGTGTCCAGCTATCATTGTCCCACCTGATTAAAATCATTTCCATAGGATTGTGGCGTATGTGGGAATAATGGATGACAAATGCATCAGTCCCTACTTCAGTAGGTTGCTGGCACTCACTGTCTCTGCTCCTTTATGAAGACTGGGGAATGAATACAAATGTAGTCAATGACCCTGAAATGTGAGGAAGAAGGAAAGAAAAATATAATTCCTTTTGACTAATTTGACAGACTCCTGACAGTGAGACATCTGCTGTGGAAAGCAATTTTTGATTTTTGGAAAGTAATTGTGCAGTTATCACTCAGGCTGAGTTCCAGAAATAGCTTGATCTGAAAACTCAGCCAATTTTGAAAAAGAATATGGTGCTGCAGACTATGGGATATTCTGAGACACAACCTTTATCCTTTTGTTCCAGTCTTTTAGAAATGAGAAAGCCCTTTAGGTAAAGAAGAGATGAATCCATGTTGTTTCCCACCCTTGATTTCTATCCAGTTGCAGCATTTCCCTGCTCCCTCAGCTCTGAGTGCATGTGTGGATATCAAGTGGAGGCAGAATCAAGATAAGCTATAACAGGTTTATTCCTTTTCCTTGAGGGTGACACGGTGGGTCAGTGGTTAGCACTGCTGCCTCATAGCGCCTGGGACCTGGGTTTGGTTCCACCCTCCGGCGACTGTTTGTGTGGAGTTTGCACATTCTCCCCGTGTCTGCATGGGTTTCCCCTGTGTGCTCCGGTTTCCTCCCAAGTCCAAAGATGTGCAGGTTAGGTGGATTGGCCATGCTAAATTCCCTGCAGTGCTCAGGGATGTGTAGATTAGGTGGCTTATAGGGAATGGGTCTGGGTGGGATGCTCTGAGGGTTGGTGTGGACTTGTTGGGCTTAATGGCCTGTTTCCACACTGTAGGGATTCTAAGATAGGTCTGCATTTTACCACAATCTTCTGAACACTGATGACGGCTGTAAATGTTGTAGTTGGGCCTTAAAGGGTCTAGAAAGATTAATTTGAGGCTAATTGGGGTATGCACCACCCACTGTAATGATATCATGGAAATTTGTGCATACAAAGCTGGAGTTACCAGAGACAGATCTGAATCTGGTGATAGTCCATTGGTCTCTGTAGTAATGTACGGCTTACTGGTGTAATCACTAAATAATTGCAGTAATGCAACAGACAACTTATTGTTTACTCAACAAGATTCTTCAAGGTGGATCGGAAACATAGCTATCCTCATCTATGCAAGACCACTTTGTGCTTGAGGGCACAACACTGAGTGTACGTTTACCAGCAAAGTTACCTGTGGTGTAACCTTCAAGAAGTTGGTCTCCTCATTGGCTGCCTCTGCTCTTGCCATCTTATTAAAGATGACAAGATGACCCCCAATGAAGCTAGACACATCAGAAGACTAACAGGTCTGAAGACTGGACAAGTGCCACCCAGAAGTTGGCACTGTTGAGGCAGATTTAGAAACATGAGGGCATCACAGTATGAGGCACCCACTGAAGTGTGCGTATGAATTCTGAATTATGAGGGATGAAGCTGTTTTGTCCTCAGGACAGTGGGGCATTTAGGTTGTGGGGTAAGGCCTTTCCTACTGACAACTTCTCTTTGGGATATGGATACTCTGACACTGATCCCCTGCCTCTCCTCCCTATCCCCAAACCATTCTGCCACAGGAAGGCGATCACCATTGATTTGCCAGCCACTGTATGACTGGAGACCATTCTGCCATTGTTAATATATTGAGCTGTAAAATCCTCCTTAATTGATTCCTCCAACATATGAATTTGCTGCTCATTTTCATGGAGCAGGCACCTGATCCTAAATCAGGGCCTCACCTTGGGAAAGCTCTAGCATTGGAAATATATCCTACAGTCTTTGTTCTGATATAGGTCTTTTCGTTGTAATCTATAAGCACTTGCACCAATGCAATAAACTTCATGTTGTGTATTAAGCAAGTATCTTGTAATTAGAGCAGAAAGACGGCTATCCTCTTCCACGTTAGATCACTTTCGGTTTGAAGGAGCCCACACACACACACTGACTGAAAGTATGACCAGCAGATACCTGTAGGGAAATCTTCAGAGAGGCAGCCTTCCAAATGGGAAACAAGCCCCAAGCATTTCCTACCTATTTTCCCAGCCCCACCCCATAACTGATACCAGGTTGCTGGGAAGATTTAATAGTCAAGCTAACTTTTGCACTTAAAGAAAAACTACTCGGCAAGGCCAAGTGTTTGGTACATTTGAACGTCACTTTAGTACCTTTAAGAGAAAGTATTGAAATGTAAGAAGCTATAGATGGCATCTATTTGTGTAGAAGCTTCACTGGTTACAACCCAAGAGCATCATTCAAACTCTGCTCTTTGTCTACCCTTGGAGATACCAGAGACTGGGCAAAAAATGGCACCAAGCTTTGGTGAAGTCTCCCTGAAGGTTTTCCTGAAGCTGTTCAAGAGGAAAGTTTTTTTCTTTCCCCTGTAGATGGCAACAAGAGTCCATCCCAACTGATTATGGTAGCCTGGACAGAGGTTGCTGTGGAGAGGCAGCTCAAAGGAACCTGGCTCCAATGCGTCAAGAAGATGAATGATCTACTGTGCTCTGTCATAAAGGCTTCACCCCTAACGGTGGAAGTGTTTATATAAAGAAACACCTTGATTATGAAAGAGCCAAGTAACTGGAGAAGTTTGTACTCACTGGAGCTTGGAGAAAGCAGGCTACGTTGCCAGATATGCTTCATATATTTAGTCAAGGTTGTGAACAGTTAGGTTTCCTTTTTATCTCTAACAGGATTATGCCTCTGAACTTAATTCCTGTGGTTTCGGGTGTTGCATTCTGACATGTTAATGAATGCAGAACAGATTGTGACAATGAAGAGAGAGTTGACCCACCTGAAGGATTTTGAGAAGTTTTTAGCAAACCTTTAGACTGCCATCCGGAAACTGAATTTTTTGCCTCCAGCTCAATTAATTTATCCGGATTTTCCTTCTAAAGGCCATTCACAGATAGTGAATATTCTACCTACAATTAGATCCGACCCTGAATCAGGGAAGACTGTGCTCTGATAAGGCCCTACTCCTTGATCATACTTTTGCTAGAGAAACCTGCTGACGCTGAACCTGTTTGATAAGTATCAGTGCAGTCTCTTGCCAAAACGGTATCAGGAATGAAAGCAATTATTACTAACTGTGTTCCAAAAATAAAACCTGACAGTTCCTTGACAGCAGGCACCAATGAAAGCATGTCTGGTATACAGTATCCCATATCTAACTGTCATATATATATAGGAGTGTTGCGAGGGAAGACTCGGCTTTCATCAAACATTCAATTAAGTTAGAATCTGTTTTAACTTTAACACAAAGAAGAAAGGAGGAAAAGTGAACTTTAATTTATTTAACATCTATTTTAATGCCATTGACTGAAGGATAAATATTCTCCAGGACATTACGGGATATCCCCCATCCTTTAAATATTGGCATAGGTTTTGTTTTAATCTCCATGTGACCAAGCAAGCAGTGGCAGTTTAACATCTCATCCTAAAGGTGTCATTCTCCCTTAGGGTAGCCCTCCATCAGCAATGCACTGAAGTGTCAGCCTAAATTATATACTTCAGTCTCTCAAATAGTGTTAAACCCACATCCTTCCGAGTCAGGAGCAAGAGAACTACCACAGAACCAAGTAAAAACTCTCGTATGTACAGAAGCAAAAAGGCTCTATGCATGTAAATTAATCTGATGACAAAAGATGATTTCATTATTAACTTGGATTTCCGTTCAGGAATAAACCATTTCATCATTAACCTTTCCTAAGTTTTTTTTTAATGTTACTCCTAAATAAATTGTCTGCTTTGTGATCTTTCAAATTCAATGAGAGCTCAAGTCTATGGAACCCCTCATCTCCACTGGGCTTTCCATCCAGCTAAAACACAAGCTCATTCAGCAAACTGAGTCATCTCTGCCTAGTCCTGGTAAAGAAGCAACAATGGCTCAGGAAGATAGAGTTCTACTGCTTTAACGTGCTGTAGGAAAAGTGAATTAGAATAGAAGGTAAAGTAGCCAAGGCTCTATTTTAATTCTGTGAGAATGCAGGGAAAAGGGTGAATAAGTAGGATCCAGTGCCTGGAGCTGAAGAGGTAAATGACAGAGACGACTAAGCCTGAATGTGTTAACAGTTAAAGCCAAGCGATGCAAAAGAAACTAGTTTTCAAAAGGTCAATAAATTTGGAATTTAATCTGAAAGGGCTGATTACATTCTGCAAAATCTGGAGATCAAATACATTTTAATACCCTGCCTTCTGAAAGTACAGAGCTACTAAATTGATTTCTTACACCAGACCATTTATTCAGGGGCTATCACAGTAAAGCCAATTGATCCACAGCATTCGCGAGAGGGAATTAATGAAATATTTTGTGTATTCTTTAAGAGTTTCAAATTAACCAGTTTAATCTGAAATCAGATAGAAAAGGAGCAAAAACATATGCCCAGAATTTGCAATTTTGCAATCATACTGAAGCTTTCAGCATGACAGTGATTACTGTGCAAAACTGTCAACACCTCTGACGTCAAACATATACAGTTAAACATAGAAATTCATTGGTGCCAACAGAGATATCTTGCTCCCACAGTCTCCACAAATTGAATTAGCACAAAATAAATGATTTGGCAGGAACTACCATAGTTTGAGCACTTTTCTTGTTGTAACAAACCATTGGAAATGTTAAACCTTGTAAAATGAGGAGTAAGAAAGCTTTTGGCAGGGTACAATGTCATAATTGCTCTTGAGCAACCTCTTTGACCCTAATAAAGCATTATACAAGGTTAGAGTTGGATTCCATCAGAATAGCATTTTTTCTTTGACAAAACTCAGACGTCAAATAAAAACTCTTTATGATACAGCAACTTTTACTGTAATCACACAAAAATGCTCAATTTTTTAAAATTCTGTAGAAGGATTAGAAAGTGACCTATATTACGTGCATTTTACTTCCTGTTTTGATGTCTGAGAGTTGTTCAGCCTAATTGGATAATCGGGCTCTTTGCTGATGTCTCTGTTACGGGGCATCGTGAAACCTCCTAAATAGTGCCAGGCCGACAGTCACGTCAGAAAAGAGGAAAGGGGTTGTTGTGGTGCAGTAGCAATGATCTATCTCTGCACCAGGAGGCGCAGGTTCAAGTCCTACCTGTTCCAGAGGTATGTAATACTATCTCTGAGCAGGTTGATTAGAAAATATCCAGGAGAGAGGAGAAGAGCACTCAAAAAGGTATAAAATATTGGCAGGTAATGTTTCTTGGAGTGAGCAGCAAGCACCACCATTGACCACAAAGTACAGAATTACAGTTTCAATTGAAAGCTGTCATTGAAGCAAAATACTTCTTCAGTTGAGGTGATAAGTGAGGGTACGGTCATTACTTAATAGACTTGAGAATATTGCATATAATTGGAGAAGTATCATGCTGTACCTACCAACAGCTCTCCTTGATAACAAGCAGTATTCCATTATTGTACTTTTGCAATTCTTAACTTTTATTTTGCTTGAAATTGCTTTATTTATCATAGATAGTGACATAATGTTGCAGCCTGAATGTGCTAGCATTGATTACTTCTATTTCAATAGAAATGGAAATAAGGGGTAGAAGTGTTGCACAAGGACTGACAGTCACTTCAGAATTTGTGGAAAACTAACTGACAATAAAAGGAGAACAAAGTTTGCAGTTAAATAACAGTCACTTTTGCATTTAGGAATATGCTTTCAATTTTGAGGATAGTCTAAAATGAAATCATGGGCTCCTGAAATCTAATATCCACTGGCTCAGGATTAGTGTTGGCCGAAATCTGCTGGAATCTCACTGCGAGGCTGTTAGTCAGACTTTTTTTCCCACTCTGTGCGGCTCAATGGTTTTTTGTTAATTGCATTGCAGTTTATTTTAATTGTGAACCAATCGTGGTGTCACGAGGGCAGCAGGGTATCTGGGAGAAGGACAGGGCCAGAGATTTCTCATTAACCAATGAAACTTGAGGTATGAGTATGAAACGGTAGAACAATTGAGAAACAAACGAGCTGAATTAAGACCAAACCGACCAGAGGAAGAGAAACGAAGGGCAGGATTTCAATGTTGGGAAGTTGGCTAGGGAAAGTCACAAGTATGGGACCATCATAGAGTCATAGATCCATACAGCATGGAAACAGACCCTTTGGTCCAACCAGACAAGGCTGAGCACATTTCCAAACTAAACTAGACCCACCTGCTTGTGCTTGACGTATATCCCTTTAAACATTTCTTATTCATGTACTCATCTAAATGCCTTTTCCATGTTGTAACTGTACCTGCAGCCATCACTTCCTCTGGAAATTCATTTCACACAATCCATTATCTGTGTAAAAAAAATGTCCCTTATGTCTTTTTTAAATCTTTCTCCTCTCACCTTAAAAACATGCCCCCTAGTGTTGGAATCGCCCGCTCTATGGAAAAGGAACCTGCCATTTATCTTATCTATACCCCTCATTATTTTACATACCTCTATAAGGTCACCTCTCAACCTCTGATGCTCCAGTGAGAAAAGGTCCCAACCTCTCCTTATACCTCAAACCCTCCATTCCTGGCAACATCCTGGTAAAGTTCTCTTAACTCCTCTCTGGCTTAACATGACCCTTCCTATAACATGGAGACTTATTGGTGTTGAACAGAATTGTTTGTTCAGGCAGCAGTTTCTACAGTCAGAATTGTAGCCTTCACACTATGGTAACCAGATATATTAATGAAATGCTTCATAGAAATTTTAGCGGGATTTAGTAAAGTGTTATTCAGTAAAGTGTAGAAGGGAAAGTCTGATCCCATCATAGTCAAAGGCTTTTACAGTAATTGCCATTACATATTACATGTGGAGGTATGCTGAAATTATGAGTGCATCTAAGAAACAAACTTAGTTGAATTCCTTTGGACAAATTGCTGTAGATAATAGAGAGAAGCCCCATCTGGTCAGCAGGGGTGATTGAAGGGCCAATACTATAAACATGTAGGACCAAGAGGATATGTAACATAAGGTATCAATACCAAGGAATGAATGATCAATAACAAAGGGTATAAATAGATAACCTCATGAAAGGACACCAGAAAAAAAAAAACAGCATTGTAAGGGGGCATTTGCAAAACATTGCTTAATCGTTATGATTTCAGGAAAATACCCACAGCTTCACAAGATAACAAACAGCACCTATTCAATATCATGTAGCTGGCAAGTGGCTGAGGAGGGTCATAATGGTCAGAGGGGAGGTGGCAAGCACTGACGTCAATGTTGCATGTGACCATTGTAACAAGGTATGTATAAGTATCCTGCACTTTATTCAGACAGGTTCTAGCGACCCAGTCAGTGAGGCCATTGGTACTAAATCCAGCCCAAAGAAAGAGGTACAAAGATTAGATTTAAGATAGAAATTTTATGGTCAGGAAGGGAAAATAATTTCAATATAAAGTTAAAATTTAACTTTATTAAATTTAAATAGGATTTAAACTGCTATTTACTACCCACAGGAATGAGATACCTCAGTTTATATTGTACCTTTTTGTAGCGATTGTTACGAGGCGAGCCAGGTAGACCTCAGAATGAGTTCCCTGATTGGGGCTCTTAATCTGTTCCAATCAGGAAGCCCTGGCTGATAGATAAGAACAGGAATGGCAAAGGTTCTGTTCACTTTGAGAGCTGGTCTGACGGAGCTGGATCAGTGTCAAGGACTCTCAACGTGCAAATAAAGGCTGACTTGGTGACAGGATACTGGCCTCTGTGAAGTTATTTCACACCTCATTTATTTCTTATTGTACTCTTTTCAGCCTTGGTGTTACCCCATACATTAGCCAGCGCTGTTTACCATTGTCTCAGTTAAAAGTTTTGAAACCCAGCCTGTGTGTAAAGTTTTCAGTAGTTGTGATTGATGTTCATATTGAATCTGAACACTGATGTAATTGAACGAGGTTGTAAGGCTTTTTATTTGCTGTTGCAACTTTCAGCTGAATAGACTTTCGCAAACAGCTTTTGCTTGACTGACCATTGCAACTAGAACAGGGATCAATAAAGGTAGAAACAGTCATCAAGTTAAAATTTACTGCATTAATACTAAGCATTGGAGTTATCCAGACCTGCTACCATTCATTTCCAAGAGTTCAGTTCTGCTTCCCTCAATTCTATGTTACAAATGTTTTAAATTTGGGCTTTAATCAACCATTGTTTCACATAACATGTTTTATGGCTTCTCTTAAATTGAAAATAGGCCATCGAAAGTCACATGTCTATGTCAAGCCAGAGTATACAATGTACAAGTACATTTCTCCAAACATCCCACTTACCACAATAAAACCAAAAGAAAATTGCATCATTTATTGTTCCAGTAATTCAAGTCCCCCAATACATTTGGTCAATAGAGGAAATGATCATGCATAAACAACAACTGTGTGAATTCTAGTCAGTCCCAATTTCATCAAACTCTGCAAACATCTGAAGCAATCAGGTCTTTTCATCTCACATGTGTAAATTGGTGTGATAGTCGTTTATCTGTCATCACAGAATCCCTACAGTGTAGAAGCAAGCCATTTGGCACATCAAGTTCACACTGACTCTCCACAAAGCAGCCCACCCAGATCCCCCTCTTTACCCTATCCATCTAACCTTGCATTTCCCATAACCTTGCTAATCCACCTAACCTGCACATCTTTAGACTGTGGGATGAAACCACACAGGCATGGGGAGACTGGACAAACTCATATTGACAGCTACCTGAGGGTTGAATCCATGGTGCTGTGAGGCAGCAATGTTAACCACTGAGCCACCCTATCACCATATCTTCTCATTCCCGGGGATAATGTTTCTTCTCTGGAGAGTGTCATTCCCATGCCAAGTACCTGATTAGAGCAAGATTCTTGTTTTTTAGATTCAATGCCTTTGCTAGGCTGATGACTTTCAGACTGTTATGTGTTATTATTGCTAGTTGTTTAATTTGAGTGAATTCTACTTTTGGTTTTATATCCCAGTACCACTGCATATTTTTACATAGAGACTCACACTCTGATGACAAATTAGGCAGGAACGTTGCAATCAAAAAAGGTGTTCCACTACTTTCATATCATTTGGCTGCAACATCTTTGTTAAAGCTCCCACAGCTCCTTGGATTTATTCACACTTTCAGCTTTCCAATGTTTTTTCACTGCTGCCATGTTACCTATCCAGTTTGTGGGAGCTGTCATTTTATTAATCACTCTTTTCTTTTCCAGGCCCTCTATCTCATTTTCCAGGCTAGACTAGATGGCGGCCGGAAGTGTCTTTGGAAGATGTTCAGTTCATCTCACGGTTTTATCTACTTTGAGATGGTATTCACCAGGAACACATCCAGGATTTGTCAAAACACTTTTGTAATACTCTTGGCTCTGTTCAGCAGTCAATCACTTGGCGGTCTGCAAAATACTGCAAATATCTCTAGCACATGCAAGGTTACTGGTTCAAGCTTTAGACTTGTTTCAGTCAGGATGGTTTACTATCTGGATCTCCAGATCTTCATTCATCCCATTGCATTGGCCTCACAGCTTCAATTTCAGTTACACACTTCTGCAATCATGTTTTATGAAATGTGTCATTACGTTATCTCTTGAATTGAAACTCCTCTATTCAAGAAGTTAGGGTTGGTCAATTGATCAATATCTTTATTAATTCTGGCCAACCTCTTTTTTTTTGTTTTCTGCCCTTAACTAGATCACTATTACATTATATGCATTGTTGACTCACTGTTTAGCCAGTTGCTTGCAAATGTAAGCTATTGCATCGTACAGTCTGAATGTTAACTAACAAAACAGATAATAAGATATCACAGCATCATATATTAACTTGTTTTATAGCTGTCTTAAAGGTGTAGTACTAAATGAGTCCTGCGCAATAATACAACAGGTGAGTCTAGAAATAGTCTGAAAATTAGAGATATCTCCTTGTAGAACAGAAATGAAAAGGCATTTTTTTTCTTTCTCAGTGGCTCGTATACCTTGGAACTTAAAGGCAGAAGAGGCCAGATTCTTGTTAAGCAATGGAATCCAGGGTTATTGGGGCAAGGTGGGAATGTATAAATTGAAGCACAAGCCACTCACCATCCTCACTTGGAAATACATCATTGTTCCTGTGATGCCACAGGGTCAAAATCCTGGGATCCCCTCCCTAAAGATGTTGTGGGTCTAACTGAACAAAATGGACTGCAGCAGTTCAAAAAGGCAGCTCATCACTATCTTCTCAATGGCTTCTATGTCTGTGCAATAAATGCTGGCCCAGCCAGCAATGCCCAAATCCCATGAATGAATAAAAAGCACAGATGAGCAATGATTGTATTGAATGGCACAACACGCTTAAGGGGCCAAATGGCCATCTTCTGCACTTAATTCAACTCTTTGTATGAAAATAAGTACACTAAACGTCACACGACTGTGATGTACAATGTATAAATGCATTTCTGCGAACAACTTTATACTCAGTTGCAATGCTGAGCAGGAGAAACTGTTTCAGAATCCTGTTTATTTTATCACTATGTGCCCAGCTGTGTGAAAAGGTGCTAGAAATAACTCCAGTACCTTCAGACTCATTCAATCTGCCTGGAAATCAATCGCTACGTAAATGAGTCGTGTCAGGAATGGTGGATGTCAGGAGCTAATATTTTTCTGGCTGTGGACAGGCTAAGAGATCAATGCGCCTGGACAAGTTAATAATGAGATTTCTATACTGTCAGCTGCCTTGGACAATAAGAAAATGCAAACAAATGCAAACTTTTAAAAAATTCTATCATGGGACATGAGTATGGCTGACTGGCTCACAATAATTGTGCAGCCTTGCCTGCCTTTGAGGAGGTGGTGGTGAGCTGCCTTCTCAAACTGCTGCAGTCCATATGCTGCAGGCAGACCTACAATGCCCTTAGGGAGGGAGTTCCAGGATTCTGACCCAGTGACAGTGAAGGAACGGTGATTTATTTCCAAGTCATGATGGTGAACTTAGTAAGGAACTTGCAGGGGGTGGTGTTCCCATGTATCTGCTACTCCTGTCCTTCAGGTGGAAGTGGTCGTGGGTTTGGAAGGTGCTGTCTGAGGATCTTTGGTGAATTTCTGCAGTGCATCTTGTAGATAGTACACACTGCTGCTACTGAACGCCAGTGGTGGAGGGAGTGAATGTTTATGGATGTGGTATGAATCAAGTGGACTGCTTTGTCCTGGATGGTGTCAAGCTTCTTGAGTGTTGTTGGAGCTCCACCCAACCAGGCAAGTGGGGAGTATTCCATCACATGCTTGACTTGCGACTTGTCGGTGGTGGACAGGCTTTGGGGAGTCAAGAGATGAGTTATAAAGCACCTTTAAAATAATAAAACATCAAATACAATGCATAACAATGTTATGGAGCAAATTTGACCACATGAGGAGATATTGGGACAAATACCCAAACGCTTGGTCAAAGGGAGAAGTTTTAAAGAGCATCTTAAAGAAGGAAAGAGATGCAGCAAGGTGGACAGGTTTAGGAATAGAATTTAAAAACATCTGTCCTTTGCAGCTGACAGCATAGTCACCAATGAGAGAATGAATAAAATCAGGGACGTCCTAGAGAGGGGAATTTGAGGAGCATATTTATCCAAGAGAGTTGTGCTGCTGAAGGAGATTACAATTGTAGAAAGGGGGCTAGAGGTATTTATAAATAAAGATAAGAATCTTAGTATTGAAATGTTGACCTGATGAAGAAATCCTTAATCTGTAAAAAAGCCAATGATGACGGGGAGAGTATAAAATCGGAGTTAACACCACAATTGGATGAGCTATGGTCTTACAGACTGGTAGTGCAGACTTAGGAAGCCAAATAGCCAATTACTATTCCTATTTCTTATGTTCCTATGAGAGATAGGCCAGCAGGCTGAGAGCTGAAGGGTGAATGGAACTTTATGGATGTAGGTAGCAGAGGCTTTGGTCACCTCAGATTTATTGAGAGTAGATTGTGAGAGGCCAGTTAGGAATGGAATGGTCGGATCTACAGGCTCTTAGAATATTGATTTGAGCAGCAGGTGAGTTTAGACTGTGATAGAGTCAAACAATACTATGGAGATTCATTACACCCTTCCTGTGAATCCTAAAATGAATGCAACAAAGCATCTTATAATTGGAACCCTCTGCTCAACAACTCTCCTTTGGCCTCTGATCTTTGCAAACACCACTCCCGTATTCTTCTGCCTCATGTTAAAAATCTTCAAACTGTGCTGCACCTTGCTTAGTACTCCATGATAATCTCCATGATCTTCAGGCCATGTAATGTCCAACTTGCATCTCAGTCATCCACATGGAGAACACGTCCTGATCAAGCTCTACCTGAAGATATCCTGCGGCTCAAGGAACATGGAAAGTAACTAACAAATTCCATGTGACAATCCCAGCTGACAAATGGCAGGCTTTGGGCTACCTTGGTGAGAGCTGTCCTTGCCAAACAGGTTCAAGACAAACCAAGCCCCTGCGCAGATAACTTCCATCCCAGGGGGCTTTGTACAAACCTATTATCTCTTGTGGAGAGACACAGGCAATGCTGTTCATTACCGAGGAGTGTCATCTCTATGGACTAAATGGAGACTAATTGCCCTAAACTCAGTAAAGTGAGGAGGTGATCATTTGGCGTCAGTAATTTGCATTAAGTAAATTTAGAAAACTGAGATCGAAATAGATAGCCTTAGTGTTGGTGCAGATATATGATCAGAAGCTCATCTCAGGACTGAAATGACAAAAATTCTGCAAACCCAAAGATCCAGGACAAATCAGCTCATATGATTGGCACCGTATGCACCACATTCAACATTCACTCCCTCCACCACCAGTGGGAATAGTAAGTACCATCTACAAGGGGCACTGAGTTACTCATCACAGCTCCGTCAATAATGCCATTTAAACCAGTGAATACTACAATCTAGTAAGCCAAGAGCAGCATGGAAACACCACCAACTGTAAGCCAGACTCCATGCTGAATTGGAATTATTGTGCCATTCCGTCACTGTCGCTGTCACTGTCTCAAAATCCGGCAACTTCCGAATCGTATTGTAGGCGTACCTACACCGCATGGACTGAAGGGTTCAAGAAGGCAGCTCACCACAACCTTCTCAAGGACAATTAGAATGGAAAAGAAATCCTGGCGCAGCCAGCGATGCTCACTTGCCATGAATGAATTTTTAAGGAGCTATTAAGGAGAATAAACAGAAGGAACAATATTGTTCAGCCTCAGACAAATGATAGAGTAAGGGATGGAGCCAGTGGCAAGGTTTACAGTGGGCTCTGAAGGCAATGGCTGCAGTCTTCTCGGTATTTGATGAAAGAAAACTTTGGCTCATTCAATTCTGGATTTCAGGAGAAACAGTCTTGCAATTCAAAGTTTGGGAAGTGTCACGATACACCTGTAAGATATGTGGTTATGTTTCCAGTGTACAATATTGTAAGGGACGTGATATAAAATACCACCTGATGTCTGTATGCTAGCAGTCTAAAGAAGAGACTGCATACTGAAAATCACTCTGTATATGGAGAACCATTTCTGAATAGAGAATTGACATTGTGTTTCTGATCCTGTTCTTCAGTAGTCAGTGCCTTGTGCAGGGAACAAACTACCACAGAGCTTAACAGTACGCAGCAGAGGGAGCGAGAGATGTGGTGATGAGGTAGGAACAGGCATTGTTATCATAATGGTGCAGGTTTTTGAATAATGATAGATTGAACCCAAGGGAGATCTTTTGGGAACATGAGAGAGCAATCTAAGTTAGGCAGGGCCAAGAGAAGACGATGCAGTCAATCCTTTGGCTTTGATTAGGTGAGTAAGCATTAAACTGCAATTCTGCCAACATGGGGGACGGTTGTTGATCAGAAATTTGAAAGCTTGGCCACAGTGTTTGATGTTCAGCTACATTCAGTCATGTCAATGGTGTTTTAAATTCCATCTCATAAAGTAAGCAAACAGATTCCAAGCGTCAACAATCTTACCCTGCAAAACTGGAAACTTACAACACAAACGTATCCTTAAACTAACTGTGTCAGTGGTAGCAAAGCCAATGCTAGGAATCCAACAAACATTACCGGGCTTAGAGATATAACTGCAAATCTTTCATCGTGAACTGACTGCTTATCACTATGAAGAATCCAAGTTCATATTCAACACAAATCGATGATGTGAAACTCTCTCTTTAAATTGAAATGCGTCTCTGCAAACTGAATACAATTCCAAATGAAGACATGTCAATCGCATGACCAGGATTTAACACTGATTGGTAAAATGTATTTCAATACCACAGAGCGGTCATTTAGATCTGTGGTGCTTACTGGTGACACAAATATGGGCACAACTTTAAGCTTAAGCCACATCTGGTGAGTAGTCAAGGTCACCAACCTTAATCTAATATTCAACTGAGAGACAAGGTTACTGAGGCAGGAATAGCAGATTGAACTGATGATATAACATGAGAACATTGGAAATAGATGCATTGGGAACACGCAGCAAGTCCAGCAGCATTGGAGGAAGCAGAGATCAGTAACTTTTCATGAAAATGCTAGCTCAGTGGATACTGACTCAGAACTTCTGATGGCCAGCTTAATTGATTCTCCAGGGTAGATTGGAATTGTTCGTTGAGGCCATGCAGAAATCCTGATGCATCTGACATGTAGAAATTGCCTGGGAATATTTTGAGGTAAGCTCTTTGAGATAATAAGTCCCTTAGATCTGAATGTTGCTTTCTGCTTTTGGCTAAGTGCGTGGCGTATAGATTTTTGGAAGGGATTCTTGCTGTGAGGCTTAGCAAAATTTCTCGCCATATCTTACCAAACACATCTCATTAACTATCTAGCCGAGCCCTATAGTGTCCCTCACATCTGATTCCAGCCCCATCTTACCACACACTAATGCCAAAACCACTTGCCACTCAGCAGATTCCTACAGAAAGACTGGCATCCCTTACACCTGTGCCATCTTTAAAACCACTGGGCACCGAGATGAGTGCTGACATCCTGAATCTATACTGCTCGGTCAAGGTCTTTTTGAGAAGAAGTCAGAAAAGAATTGTCCAACAGGGACCTGGAGGTCTTGGTTGAGAGTGTGGTACCAAGGAGAGGAGTCCTTTTCCAGAAGAGGCCATAAGAACATAAGAACTAGGAGCAGGAGTAGACCATCTGGCCCCTTGAGCCTGCCTCGCCATTTAATAAAATCATGGCTGATCTTTGAGACTCAGCTCCACTTACCCGCCCACTCACCATAACCCTTAATTCCTTTACTGTTCAAAAATTTATCTAGCCTTGCCTTAAAAACATTCAGTGAGGTAGCTTCAACCACTTCACTGGGCAGGGAATTCCATAGATTCACAACCCTTTGGGTAAAGAAGTTCCTCCTGACCTCAGTCCTACATCTGTTTCCCTTTACTTTGAGGCGATACCCTCTAGTCCTAGTTTCACCTGATAGCAGAAACAACCTCCCTGCCTCCACTTTATCTATTCCTTTCACAATCTTATATGTTTCTATAAGAGTTCCCCTCATTCTTCTGAATTCCAATGAGTATAAGCCCAGTCTACTCAGTCTCTCCTCATAATCCAACCCTCTCAACTCTGGAATCAACCGAGTGAACCTCCTCTGCACCCCTTCCAGTGCTAGTATATCTATTCCCAAGTAACAAGACCAAAACTGCACACAGTACTCCAGATGTGGCCTCACCAGGACCCCATACAGCTGCAGCATAGGCTCCCCGTTTTTAAACTCCATCCCTCGAGCGATGGCAGACAAAATTCCATTTGCCTTTTTAATCACCTGCTGCACCTGCAATCCCACCTTCAGCAATTCATGCACAAGGACACCCAAGCCTCCCTGCACAGCAGCGTGCTGCAATTTTTTACCATTTAAAACATAGTCCATTTGGTTGTTATTCCAACCAAAATGGATGACCTCATACTTATCAACATTGTACACCATCTGCCAGAACTTTGCCCACTCACTTAGACTATCTATATCCCTCTGCAGACTTTCAGTGTCTTCTGCACACTTTGCTCTACCACTCACTTTAGTGTCACCTGCAAATTTTGACACACCACACTTAGTCCCCAACTCCAAACCGTCTATGTAAATTGTAAACAATTTCAGTCCCAACACTGATCCCTGAGGCACACCACTAGCCACTGACCGCCAACCAGAAAAACACCCATTTACCTCTACTCTTTGCTTTCTACTGGTCAACCAATCCTCTATCCATGCCAATACATTACCTGTAATACTGTGGAACTTTATCTTATGTAGCAGCCTTTGGTATGGCATCTTGTCAAATGCCTTCTGGAAACCCAGATACATTACATCCACAGATTCCCCATTGTCTACCATGCAAGTAATGTCCTCAAAGAATACCACCAAATTAGTTAACCATGACCTACCCTTCATGAACCCATGCTGGGCGTTCCCAATGGGACAATTTATATCCAGATGTCTTGCTATTTCTTCCTTAATGATAGATTCAAGCATTTTCCCCACTACCGAAGTTAAGCTAACTGGCATACAGTTACCTGCTTTTTGTCTACTGCCTTTTTTAAACAGTGGCGTCACATTGGCTGTTTTCCAATCTGCGGGAACCACCCCGGAACACCTCTTTTAGTACCCTGGGATGCGTTTCATCAGGGCCAGGAGACTTGTCTACCTTTAGCCCCATTAGCTTGCCCAGCACTGCCTCCTTAGTGATAATGATAGTTTCTAGGTCCTCACCTGTTCTAACCTTCTTGCTATTAGTTTTCAGCATGTTATTTGTGTCTTCCACTGTGAAGACCGACACAAAATAACTGTTTAATGTCTCGGTTATTTCCTCATTCCCAGTTGTTAAATTGGCCTTCTCATCCTCTAAAAGACCAATGTTTACCTTCGCCACTCTTTTACGATTTACATATTTATAGAAACTTTTGCTGCCTGTTTTTTTGCTATCAGACTTGGTCTGAGGTTGCCACCTGGGTCAGCAGCTCATCCATCATCCAGAGGAACTTCCAACAATGCCATAAAAGGCCAATAACATTCCTGACTGCACCAGGGAAAGTGCCACACTCTCCATTCTGCTACCTCAGACTCAGTCTCTGCTCTTGCTGCGAACAAGGCTCAAGCTCTCGCACTGCCTGCAACTTCTTTGTTTACCCACTCTAATTTGCCAAACGGCCCCGGACTGCTAACTTTGCAAGGTGTCTGTGCTGCCTACTCAAGCACTTGTGCGACATCACCACCTTTCTTCCACATGCATCAGCAGTCATCCACCTACTTTCTTCTCACTCAATCCCTCCCTTTCCCTCATTACAAGAGAAACCCCTCCTAACAGATCAGAGTCAGCCCGTTCAGGTCGAGGGCTACCCAATATTAGGCTCCTCACCCAAGATGGGGAGAGAATTCTGTTCCTTGTAGCAGAATTCTGGGACTGCTCCTGCGGGAATGCTAAAACAGCCACGTCCAACCAACTCCATAAGTCTTCATTTCACTGCGCCTCTCCCACTGACCCCACCGTCAGCGTTATTCATTGCACACCACAAGAAACAAAGGCCTTGAAGCCTACGAAATATAAACCGAAAGAACCGCGGATGCTGCAAATTAGGAACAAAAACAGAAGTTGCTGCAAAAGCTTAGCAGGTCTGGCAGCATCCGTGAAGAAAAAATCAGAGTTAACGTTTCGGGTCCAGTGACCCTTCCTCAGAACAGAGGTTAACTCTGATGTTTTTTCTTCAAAGATGCTGCCAGACCTGCTGAGCTTTTCCAGCAACTTTTGTTTTTGTTGGCCTTGAAGCCTACTCTCTTTTGCCTTGCAGGTACTACAGGATGTCCACTAATTCCACCGTGAAAGTTTCGGCTCATCCAGAAGCCATCTCCTCAACAGTTGAGGATAACAGTATTGAGGTCTCAGAGGAAGCTGCCTACGTACACCCTCCACCAGCTCAGATACTCAGTGGGATCTAGAAAGTGGAGGAGAACAACCTGGAGAGTGCCTCACTGCCAGACCTCTGGGATTGGCCAAGGAAGACTAGCCCAGGTTGCTGGCACTCAGAGACCAGGCACTTGTTCCACCCAAGGCAGGACAGGGCCCAGAAGTGTCAGTGATCAAAGACTTTGTACATAGGCACAGGGAGGAACATGAGTGGCAGATAGCTATGTGGGACTCAATGGCCTCATTGCCCAGAAGCTGTAGCAGTTCAGTGAGTTATGCCATGTCTGGCTGCCACCATTGAAGAGCTCCAGAAGAGGCCACCATGGACAGCCCTCCCAGCATCCTCAGGGTGTGCTGGAGCGATACACTCACCCACAATCCATTGCCCCAAACCATTGGGAAAATTCAACATAGAAATCCACGCAAGAACCTGACAGTTTTATTTTTGTTGAGGTAATAGAGAGTGAATGAGGGCAATGCAATTGGTGTGGTATAGCTGGATGTCCAAAAGGTGATTGATAACGTGCTGCAGAAATGATTTACCAGCAAATTGAATTCAAGGGAAAATGGCAGCATTGTTTTATAGAGGCCTGCAGTACAGAAAATGGCCCTTCATCCCATCAAGTCTGTGCCAGTCAAGCACAAGCCCTAACTATTCTAACAGTATTTTCCAGCACTTAGCCCACAGCTTTTTATGGCTTGGCATTGCAAGTCTACACCTAAATATTGCTTAAATGTTGTGAGAGTTTCTGCCTCTACTAACCTTATACACAGTGAGTTCCAGATTCCTAACATTCTCTGGGTGAAAATGTTCCTCCTCACATCCTCTCTAAACCTCCTTCCTCTTACCTTAATTCTTATACCCTCCAGTTATTGATCCTGCCATTAAGGAGAATAGTCTCTTCCTGTCTACTCTATGTATGCCCCTCCTAATCTTATACATCTCAATCACGAGGCCCTCTGCGCTAAGGAAAACAACCCCAATTCCATCCAATACCTCTTCTTAACTAAAACTATCCACCCCCAGCAACAACCTGATATAGGTCAAAAATTGGTTGTGTGACAGGAACTAGAGAGTGATGATGAATGGTTTAGTTTCACAGACTGGTGGGAGATATACAGTGCGTTTCCCCAGGGTCAGTACCAGGACTACTGCTTGATGTTGAAAGTGATCTTAATTTGGCTGCTCTGGATGAGGCTTTGATCACAAAATTTACAGGTGAACCAAAATCTGGAGGTATTCTAAACCATAAGAAATATAGTGGTACACTTCAATTGGAAACGGTTGGTCAAACGGGCAGACAAGTGGCAGATGAAATATAAAACAGAGAAGTGTGAAAGTTGGCAAGATGGGGAGAGGAAATATACAATAAAATGGACAATTCTAGAGAAATTTGCAAGAGCGGAGTGACCAGCAGTTCTATGCAGAAATCTTTGAAAGTGACAGAGAAATTGCAATACTGATTAAAAAGCATATTGAGTGCTGAGCTTTGTAAAAGAATATAAAACCAAGAAAATTATATTGAATCTTTACAAAACACTGAACTGGAATATTGCATCCATTTCTGGGTCCTGCTGTTTAAGAAATCATTCAGTTTTTAGAGAGGGAACAGAAAAGATTTATGAGAATGATTTTAGCGGCGAAGGACTACAAGGAGATTGAAGGTTGGGTTGTTCAGGAGTGAAGGTTGAAAGGAAATTTGGAAACAGTATTCATAATTATGTGAGTTCTAGACAGAATAGTTAACACGAAACTGTTCTCATTGGTGGAAGAGTCAAGGACCCAGGTAATTGCCAGAAGAATCTAATGAGACATAAGGTGAAACTTCTTCATATTGAAGGAGGGATTCCCTGATAGGCTTTCAATCATGGCTTTCAAAATAGAACAAGAAAACTTGCTGAAGCATTAAAGAAAAGCAGGAGGAAAGGAGCTTAAGTGGGAAATGGTACCAGCTGAGTCATTCTTGTAGTGAGTAATATGAAGACAATGGGCCTCCTTCGGTCCTATAACCATTATTTGATTCCATGAGCTAAATGCACAATAGATAGATTATTCCACTTAAAGGAAATCTAATAACAGCAAGTTCTATCTAAAGAAGCAATGTTTCTGACTCGATAGAGAGAGATAATCTAAACAGTCTAGCATTATTTATCATGTACAGTCAGGCCGGAAGTACAGGATCAATTGTTGTGGCTTGGTGCATTCTGAAGAGGCTGTAATGGTTTGTGGAACACCTGTTAATCAAAGCTGTCCCTTTTAATGGCAGTTTCTTCATTATTCGTTCCAAGTTGCGATCAAACTCAGAATTCCCAGATAGCCGACAGATTGTGAGCCCCAGTGGTTCCATAACCTGAAAAGTCCGATCCTGTTGTGCAGCATAACTATTACAAACTACTGTTCTCCTCCTATCTTCTTTTGAAGGCACCAAAGCTTAGGGTACAATAGTCCCATGTTTTCTTCCTGTACCTCATGGTGGCTCAGTAGTTAGTATTGCTGCCACACAGTGCTAAGGACTTGGGTTTGATTCCACCCTCCGGTGACTGCCTGTGTGGAGTTATAGTGTTCTCCCCGTGTCTGTGTGAGTTTCCTCCAGGCACTCTGGCTTCCTCCTGCAGCCGAATAATGTGCAGGTTAGGTAGGTTGACCATGTCAAATTGCCAATAGTGTCCAGGGATGTGCAGACAAGGTGGATTAGCCATGGGAAACACAGAGTAGAAGGGATAGTGTAGGGGGATGTGTCTGGGTGGGATGCTCTTCAGAGGGTCAGTGTGGACTCGATGGGCCAAATAGCCTGCTTTTGCACTCTAAGGATTGTATCATTCTCACCAAATACTATGAGCTTACGGTTGGGCACTATCACATGCATAGTCAAGAAGGAATTGCTGAAAGATGATTAGAATCAGGAAATGTGATTTTTTTTTTCAATTTCTGAGCTCACTGCTATTGAGGTAGATTGCGGGGCTCCTGCCAACCCTCTGGTTCGATCAGCCACCTCACTAGAGATTTAACTTTCACACCATTCACATTTCACAGACACTTCCACTGCGTGTCAGTAAACAGGCAATTTATAGGATAGGACTTCACACCTGGATGTCAGAGCTGAAGAAGTTAATATAGTTACTGGAAAATGGTAAGTCTGCTTTCTTCCCACGTCAAAGCCGAGTTTTCAAGTCAGGATCTTCTAGAGATGGAAGTTCCCGATTTTGTTGTGGGTTTACTAAAGCAGCAGATGCCACATTTCCCCAATTGATGGCTGTTGTTGTTGACATGAGGCTACCTGTTGTTTTGTTCAATTTTGATATTCAATTTTCCCACCCAGTCCCCAACCTCACTCACCAAAGGACAATGAGACAATTATTGTAACAGAGGCATCATCTCAATTGACCTCAATTCTCCTTTATTGAGCGTCTGCTTTCTAACAAAGCAATTAGCGGGAACTTCAGCTGATATCTCCATTGCCCTGGACATTCAGACTAACTGCGCCCAATATACCTTTGCTGCAGGCCAGTTCAGAGCAGTTAACACAACACAGCTCAGGAACTAAATTTGTGGTATTTTAGGTCTGTATTTCTAAGCTCAGCCCACGTGATGCTAATACCAACTGAGCCATCAGTGGGGAGGGTGTTGGTACACAAAAAGCAGTGGGATGAAAGCATTCACTGATGGGATGCTTTTTTTTAACATTTAGTTCCTGGTATTAAGCAATGTCATGCCCCTGTAGTGCAATTAAATGCAGAGCAAAGGTTCCTCCATACTGCAGATCAGTCATATCAGACAATTTGCAAAGTTCTCATTAGTTGCACTAGTTCCGAATATTGAACCTGAAAACTGCATTCAATAGAACATTAAGCTGAATAAACATTTGCAGGCAGTTCTGTTTGACTGGCTTCTATAACTAGGACATGGATCAATAACAGTGTTAAAGATTCATTAATGCTAATGATTAGAGACGTGCACACAATCTACTATTAATGTTTTCTCTCCCTTCTATTTTCTCCTCTCGTCATCTAAAATGCTGATGCTTACTGGTTCAAGAGATGCCTGCAGGCCTCTAGTCGCTCACTTTCAGATGTGAGACTGGAAAGTTAGCAGTGTGCTCTCATCTGATGTGCCAATGTATGTACTTTGCAATCCAAAGACACTGTAGCAATCTGGAGAAAGGACAATGGTCTCCCTAGTCTAGGGATCCAGGCCTGAATTTTCATAAAGATAGGTAGGGTTAGCCAAATTTATACCACAGTTGCAGGTGTTAAGTATAGCTGCTTGAAAATAGAACTATGTTTTATAACCGAGACGTTCAAAATACAATTGGTGAGCTTTTAACTGTCACTGTCACAGTTCTTTGGAGAGGTGCAGTAATCTTCTGGATAGGTCTCGGGGCATCTTTGGGAGAGATGAAGTGCCATTTGGGAGAGGTCATATCCCCTTTGGGATTGTCAAAGTAGATAGGACTGTGCTATAGAGTTAGGGTATAAAATGATTGGAACTATCAAGTTGATTGGAACTGTCAAGCCTTTTGGAAACAATAGGATATCAAAGGATTTAAATCTCTAGGCCTTAAAAGTTTTGCAAGAACTGTGAGAAATCAGCACTTAGTTTGCCTCTGCATGCCAACCTAAATCTGAGAGCTTTTTTATAAGATTTATGCTGCATAACTAAATTTGTAACCTACCATTATTAGAGTGGCATGCCTGATTTGATTGATAGCTCCAAGTATTATAAAATCTTTGAAAGACAAACATTTGGATTCAAAGGGATGAAGTAGTTGAATGAATATTTGCTTGGCAGTATTCGATATTGCGATAAAAATGCATACCTTTTGAAAAGTATTTAGGATTGAATTCATGAGGACAGTTTGCAAGAACTACTAAACTAAAGGAAAAACATTTTTACTGGACAAGCGGAGAGTGTTAATTGGCTGGCAAGTGGACTCTGATTCTCTGGTAGAGGTACTACCATGGCAAATGCACCAGTTAATGATGACTGACAGCTGCCAAGCTTTGTTTAAAGTCTAAACCAAAGACTCTGCTCAAACCATTTTTTTTTGGAGAAATGATCCTAAGAATGGCTGTCACTGATTTTGTTGAGTTGAAATAGATTCAGTATGGACACATTATTTCTGTTTGCAAAGAACAGGGCCCTACGTTTCAAACTCTGAAGCCACACTTTGAGCCCAATTGGCAATTGTTAATTAGTTGATTGAAATGTTGTTCTCTCTTTGTCTTGGATCTTCTTGGGAATTTTCCTATCTTTGCAATATTTTGACAAAATATATCTTTTTTCAGCAGTGTTGAGGAAGTGAAATATGACGAATGAGAATATATCAATGTGTGCTTTTGTTCAATTAATAAATTCATCGGTAGATACTGAAGATCTTTATTTTATTTCATCTCTGCATGGGTCTGGAGGTCGGTCCATGGTGGATACTGGGTGAATTGTGAATGGTATAGATGCAAAGGGTGGCAAGTTGACAGCTTGAGTTGGTGCAGTGGCTATAAAGCACCATGAGTTTGGGTAGAGTGGCATACATTGGCATAGAGTGTTTGGGAGGCCATGGGTATGTGGGAGCAGTTCAGGAGATATGATGAATGGGAGTTGGAGGAGGAGATAGAGGGGATGAGTGAGGAGGGTGGAGTGAGTTTTTCTCTTAACAGTGTGGCAAAGTCCCGATCACTTATAGTCTGCCTCCACACCTTGCAGGGCCTATTCCTGCTTCTAAACTCTTTAGGGGAAGGGCACGCACAAGTCTTATTAACACCTACCTTCACCTCTTCCCACCTTCTCCTGAGTCGGATTTGTAAACTTAGGAATTATCATTGTTCTGCATTCCTGATTCAGGAAAGAAAATTCAGGCTCCGGCCTCATCGCGGTTTAAACTAAGATCAATTAGTTTAGCAGGGACACACTGAATCAGCCATTTATAGATGCTGGCTAAAAGAGCAAGTTGGAGGCTGGGATTCTGTGACGAGTAACTCACTTGTTGATTCTCCAATGCCTTTCCAGCATCAAGGCACGGGTCAAGAGTGTGATTTCACGCTGTCCACATGCCTGACTATATGTGCCTTCAAATACACTCAAGAAATGGGAGGCAATGCAGGATAAAGCAGCATGCTTGGCTGACTCCTCAACCATCAACTTCACCTTCAACACTTATGTCCCCATTGAGCTGGAGCTCAATGACAGCAATGCGTACCATCTTCAAGATACACTGCAATAATTACCAAGGCTCCTTCAATGATACCTTCCAAACACACAAACTCTTCCATCTAGCAGAACAAGGGCAACAGATGTACACGAACAACATCAGCCGAGCAAGTTTTTTGCCAAGTCACACGCCATCCTGACATGAAATAAGATTATCATTCCTTCATGGCCACTAACCGAAAGTCCTGGGAAGCCCTTGCTAACAGCATGGTGAGCGTGGCTGCACCATTATTAATTACAGTGTTTGAAGGCATAGCTTATCAGTAAATTTACAACAGCAGCTTAGGGGTGGGCAACGGCTACTAGCTGAGCCAGTAATGGCTATACATGATGGATGGCTGGATGGAATATTAAATTGAAATTGGCCCATGTAACAAGGTGCATATTAATCCGTTAGTGATTTCTGACTTGCAGTAATTGTCAACAATCTAACTTTCAACTCACCAGCTAAAAAAGGAGTTTTAACTCGGTAAATAATAACTTTCTGTCTGATAGGAGTTCCAAACAATATAAAACCAGAAAACCAGGAGTAATTCCATAATGTTTATTTTAGAAACATAAAAATATCACTTTACATGAAATGTTAATCTGATATAACTTTCATTCTACTCTCGGGACACATTGTATGCTACCTATTTGAGAATATCATTTGTTTAAATTGACATTACTGTAATAAACATAACCGCTCCAACCCAATGGCACCCTCTACTTATTGTGCAAAGGGAAGGGCATCATGAACAGATGTAGATGAAAATTGTATTTAAACGCAAGTATAAGTCAAACACTCCTTTCTTTCCTATAAACTTATTGGTGCAAGATTCATTTGTGACTTCTTAATTTCCCCCAGTCCTTCCTACTACACTCAGGTATACATGGCAGCCTAAACTGTTCCATATAATTGGTAATCTTTATATGCAATGTACATTTTCAGAGTTATTGCTCAATATCATTACGTATATCATTGCCACAAGAATTTATAGGCTTATTCCCTGTGGTTGCCGATCCAATCAGCAACGCTCAGTGCGGATTTGATACTTTGTCAATTGATAATTTAAATAATCTCCTGGTGAACATTGCTCACGTCTTCCTTCTTTGGCTCAGAATTATCTGTGTCTTATTCTGCTTATGCAAATAATTCTAGGATCATTTCTTATATTAAAACCGCTAAAAAAAATGTAAGCTGTTGGGGGTATCTCTCACTGGTCCAAGAGTTTTCTCTGGCCAATTGAAATATCCTTCTGTTGCCCTTTTTGAGACTAGGGATTAGATTTGGGGCCTTCTAGTCTGCATGGAGCAGTGTATTAAATTTCCCCTTTTAGAACATAACTGAGAAATTGGACATTCAAAACTTGGACATTGCTAAGAATAGACAGAAACTCAAAGCGTTTCATCTTGCACTCACAGGATACAAGAAACTAGGTTTGAATTAAGAGATACCAAGATATATCGTCACAAAGAGGGTGGTGATTGCTTGAACCATCATTAATATGTTGATAGCCTGGCTCAAGCAATTAGAACCTCTTTTCATGCTGTATAAACTGGTGTCCCTTTTGGAATTCTGGTTTCTTGCATTCTCATCCCAGTGAGTGTCAGACAAAAAACTTTGACTTTGTGTCTCATTTTAGCAATGTTTATGTCCTGTACAACCAAGCAATTATTTACATTCATCACTGTGGCCTGC
Source organism: Ginglymostoma cirratum (assembly GCA_024137785.1). Classification (NCBI taxonomy): domain Eukaryota; kingdom Metazoa; phylum Chordata; class Chondrichthyes; order Orectolobiformes; family Ginglymostomatidae; genus Ginglymostoma; species Ginglymostoma cirratum. The sequence continues at coordinate 29,190,981 of JAHRHZ010000043.1, forward strand.
CATACATTGTCTAACTGACTTTCAAACCTGCACTTGTGATATTGCACACATACAAAACAGCAAAAATGAGAACATATACCCTTGAGAGATATTGCACAGAGTGCTGAGGGACCGAATTGTAAATATGCCAATACCTGTCTGGCAACAGTATTTATCTGAAGATATTAGTGTGTGTGAAAGCCTTGATGTGCTCTTAGAAATTACGCCTCCTTGACAAACCTGACCCTTGACAGTCTAGTCGAATCAAGAATGATAGTGCAGGCACAGTAATCTTTTTGTGTTCTATTGTAAATAAGACAAGCACTATTCAGTGATATCATCCTTTCTTTCATCTTGAAAATATTGTCAGCTTCTCGAGTAATCAATAACACAAGAGCATCTTAAATTTTTCCCTCTGAGTTTGGGTCTGATTTAAAACTTCACAAATTCTCATTGAAAAAATAAATATCAAATGACAACATTAAAAAAGTAGAATTTAGCCATTCAGCCCATCTAGCCTGATCTAACATTCAATGTGATCATGGCTGATCTTCTCCCTCAACTCTATCTTCCTGTAATATTCGTACATCCCTTAATTCCTTCATATCAAAATATGTTATCGATCACAAACAATGGGAAAGGGTGAGAAGTGACCCTTTGATTTTTCACTTCACTCTCTCCTCTCTTACATAAGAGAGTGAAAGTAAACTACATGGGCTAGCTAGCAAGGAATATAAAAACTCACAATAAGAGCTTCTTGAAACATGTAACAAGGAAGAGAGAGGTCAACTGAATGCAGCCTCTCAGAAACAAAAACTTGGGAGACAGTTACAGGGAGCAAGGAAGTGACAGAAGAGTTAAACAGATATTTTGCATTAGTCTTTAAGGTGGAAGATACTTTGAACATCCCATTAAAACTAAACAATATGGGAGGAGGAATTAAGTTCCATCACTAGAGAAGTATAATTAGAGAAACTAGAGAGGCTAAAAGCAGATAAGTCCCCTGGCCCAGTTGGCTTGTATCCTAGGAGGATATGTTATGGATCAGGCCAGACCCCCTCAAAATATTTTAAGAAGGTAGCCTAGACCCTAATTCTTTCTCGTTTCAAAGGCAGATGTGAACCGAGTGTTCGAGGTGTGTTGTAACTGGTCAAAGCACTCTGCTTTAAGCAAAACAGAATATGTTTAAACACTACAGTTAAAACATGAACAAAAGAAAGTGGAATTTAGAGTAACTTAACTATTGGAAAACTTAACTGACCCGATACAGCAAATTAACTAATTAACTGTTCCAATATGGTAGCATCCCATAAATAACATTCTTGGCAAAAAGGGAAATTCAAACACAGATTCTTATAGGCAGGAGGGAACAACATCCAGAGAGATTTCAGACAAAGTCAGTCAGGAATCCTTTACTGAAGCTTGCAACATTTCTGGACTCCATCTTGTGACTGTTGCAGCTAACAAAAACTAGGAAAACCCTGATCTAGGAGAACTGGCCACTCCCTTTCCATCAATAAACTGCTAAAAAACCCTAGTTCCCTAGACTCTTCAACACCTCTGTCAACACAGTATGGAGCTGGAGGAACACACCAGGTCAGGCAGCATCAGAGGAGCAGGAAAGTTGACATTTCAAATCGGGACCTTTCTTCAAAACTGGCACCTGTAGTAACAGATAACAAGGTGTGGAGTTGAAGGAACACAGCAGGCCAGGCAGCATTAGAAGAGCAGGAAAGCTGATGTTTTGGGTCTGGACCCTTCTTCAGAAATTCTGACCCATTTCTGTGTACTTCCAGCTCCACACCTTGTTATCTCAGACTCCAGCATTGGCAGTTCCTACTCTCTCTGGCATCTGTAGTTTTTGCTATCTCCGTCTGTCTTCAAAACCTTTCTTCAAAAAAGCCAAGGACAAAATAACTTTTTTTAAAGTCACAGCATCATCACAGATGCCAGATGCAAAAGGGAAAGTGACAGAGACAGTGAATGCAATTTTCCAAAGATCCTTAGATTCTGTAGAAGTACCAGATGTGGTCACAGGTGACCGCAGACTCAAAAGTGGACATTGTAAATTGACCACAGCAAGAGAAATTGGGCCTAATAGAAAATTGACCAAACTAAATTAAACAGCAGCCATCAGCTATTGGCTACAGAGAACAGTGGCAGTTAAGGTCAAAGAAGTCACAAAAGCACAGGGGAACCAGTTACAACCAGCCTGCGGGTTGTGTATTAGAGAAGGATCAATCAAACTTCCTGGTACCTTGACTTCCAGCCCAGTGCCTGAGAATGTACACTTTATACCTCCCCAACATGCCAACAGTGATGGGTGTTGGCGTGACTCCATTGGATGATTTGATCCCTGCTCATGATCCCATTGGCCATAGGACATTCAGGAAGGTTAAAGGTGAGGGGGAAATAGGAACACACAGCTGGAAATCACCCCATCAGTGAAGACGCACAGCAAAGATTCAGAGCGCAGGTTAGACCTGGCCCAGCAGTGGAGTGCCAACCACCTAGAGAGAGAGAGAAAAAAAATCTGCCCTGATCTGTCAGACCCACCTTTGTGGAAGAGAGCCTGCCCTATGTCAGAGAGGAAGGAGATTTCAATGGCCAGCTCAAACACATGAAATGATGCAGGTAATATCCTTTCTCAGACAGATTGAGCTAGACAGAGAGTCAATATTGTGAGAATTTGGGAAATATTCACATAGTGTTTTTAATAAGGAATATTTTGTTAATAAAATCAGTTGAACTGCAAACTGAATTCTGCATCCCTTTGCCCACCTTACAGACAAGATGACTTAGGTAAAGTGTTTTTAACACATAAACTGGTCAAAGTGTCAACAGCATGGACAACACAGGATTGAAAATTGCTAATGTGATACCCCAATTCAAAAAGTGGGATAAATATAGGACAATTAGCCTGATACGTATTGTTAGAAATGTATTGGAACCAATTATTAAGGAAGTTATAACAGAACATTTGGAAAATCGTAACCTAATTAAGAAGAGTCAGCATGGCTTCATGAAAAGAAATTTGTGTCCGTCTAATTTATTAGAGCTTTTGAGGAAATCTGGACCAGAATAGATAGAAAGGAACCAGTAGATTTATTGTATTTGGACTTCCAGAATGCACTTTCACAGTACTCGCAAAAGTTTAAGTCATAAGATAAGATCTCGTGGTGTTGAAGATAGTATATTGGCATGGATTGATAACTGGTTAATGGGCATAAAACAGTGAGTGGGTATAAGGCATTCTTTTTTTCAATTTGGCAACCTGTAATAAATAGGGTTCCACAGGAATTGCAGTGGCGGGACTCAACTGCTTACAGCATGCATTAATGACTTGGAAGAAGGATGTGAATGTACTGAAGCGAAACTTGCAGACAACACAAAAATAAGTGGAAACGCAGGTTGTGAGAATGTTACAGTTTACAGTGATATGTTGTTAGGTTAAGCAAGTGGACGAAATGAGTATAATGTGGAAAACCATGAAGTTGTTCATTTTGTAAAGATAACTAAAGAACGCTATTATTTAAATGGAAACAATGTGCAGAAAGCTGCAACACAAAGAGACCTGGGGGTACTTGTGCACAAAACACAGAAAGCTAGCTCACAGATGCAGCAGGTAATCAGGAAGGCTAACTGAGTAAAATGAAACAAAGGAATGAAGATGCTGGAAATCTGAAACAAGACCAGAAATTGCTGGAGAAACTCAGCAGGACTGACAACATCTGTGGGGAGAAAGCGGAGTTAACGTTTTGGGTTGATTAATCCTTCTTCTAGTTCTGAATACAATGTTGGCCCTTTTTTCAATAACTTTCCGAGCTGCAGATAGCCTACAACAATTGCCTGTCATCTACTACAGAACTTCCAAGATTTTTTTGATGCAAGAAAGATTTCTGATTTTCAAGTTCTTTACTGTTCTTGTTTCAAATGATCCCATGTTATATGAGCTGCTCAGAACAATTAGCAGAATGTATATCTAGAAAGCATATCCTGATATATTAGATTCTTTGTTCTCTTTTGTTCTGGACAACATCAATCTCACTATTTCATGGAGATGAAGTTTGGATGATAACCGATTGCTCATGATCATCCTGATTAGAAATTAGCCAGGTGGTAGCCCCTCTGGTTTTCTCAGCTTCTCCACAATGTTATGACTGGACACATGCTCTCCTCCTGTACGTGGAATAGCTGTTGAGAGATTGGTCTGCAGGCAGTAATGGACAGTGATGTTTGATCGCGGACACTGCTGCCTTATGGTGCAAGGCTTGGTACATGAATCAATATTTTATTACACCGATTATCGCTTCAGTTTTACACTTGGTTCTAATTGAAATGGTCGCGATTGAGATTTGCCCTGGTTTACGCATTGGGTCTTAAAATAAACTCAAAGAAAGCGATGTGACTCATTTCAAAATTGTGAAGTATTTCAAGATAGAAATATAGATTTTAAAATCTGTTTCATGGAAGCTGAATGCATGATAAAGTTAAAACCTAACAGAGTCAATATTTATCATGTAATATTTGCTCATAGATTGACAAATAGGTTTTACAGTGAGCAAACATAAGGCAATGTTTATTGGAATAGGAATGACAAAGCCTGCAGAACATGAATGCATCCTAACTTGTCATCAGCTGCTGTAAATAATGAGCTTGGATGAAAAGGCTGACCATGCATACACTGAGAGGGTCACCTTCAGGTGGAACATGTTAAGATCATTTAGGATGGATGGTTTTAGATGAGCTAAATTGCCTTCCTCATCCACAGTTGTGATCTTTTGAGAAGTAGTTAGGGTTCAGTCAGTTTTAACTTCTGTGATAATAAACAGATAACTGATTAGTTGGAAACAGGGTTACAGATCATAAGCATAGGTACGTTGTGAGATAATCAGATATAACTGTTATGATAGATAACAAGGTGTGGAGCTGGATGAACACAGCAGGCCGAGCGGCATCATAGGAGCATACTCGCATCAAGTGGACATTAAGGGAATCCATTCAATGATCAACATTTTCCTTCATCTTTAAGATATAATTGCAATTCAGAAAATCAATGATTTCTGTATCCTGCTCAACTTTGACTGTATATGACTCAGCCTTCACCCAAATTTAGATTGTTGCTTTCTGTATTAGTTATCAATGGAACATCTGACAGCAACTTTCTCTTCTTGTGAGATCAATGTTATTAGTGCAAGACAGCACTAAGGTTAAGATAGGATAAGATAACTCAGACTCAGGCTTTTGATATTGTTGGAATTCAGAAGAAATGAAAGTTTATGTGTGATTAAGAAGTGCTGTTTTAAGATGAATATGGATATAACAAATATTGCTAATACTAATTGCATTTCAAAGAATTTCATTGTAAGTCAAGAGAATTATAGTTTAATGGTAACAGCTAGCAACAATGGAATGACAGTACATGCTCAGAATGTCATGTGCGTTCAGCTGCTTGTGGGAGATAAGAAGTGCAGTGGAAAATCTTATTTTGCTTTTATTTGCATCCATATATGTCCATACTTAATGAACAGTTTCTTCAGAGGTTGTCATGGCCATAAGAGCATAGGAGCAGCAATAGGTCATTCTACTCTTTGAGCCTGTTATTCTATTCAATGAGACCATAGAATGCTTTCTATGTGCACACAATTTTCCTGCACTACCACTATATCCCTTAATGCTTTGAGGATGTAGAAATCTATCAATCTGAGTCTGAACATACTCATTGACTGAATCTCCACAGATCTCGGGGGCAAAGAATTCCAACAATTTACCACCCTGAGTGAAGAACTTTCTCCTCATAGTGGCCCAAAATGGATGGTCCCTTATTCTGAGACTGGTTTACCTAATTCAAGACTGGGTGGGAACCCATCACTTTTTTTGCATGTACCCTGTTGAACCCTGTAAACATTTTTCATGTTTGAATGAGATCACCTCTCAATTTTCTGAACACAATGTCCAGTTGATTTAATCTTTCCTCACAGGACAAACCCTTCATCCAGGAATTAGATTGGCGAACCTTCACTACAATCCCTCTACAACAGGTACTCTTTCTGTAGGTAAGGAAACCAAAACTGCACACTAACTCCATGTGTAGTCTCATCAGAGGCTATACACTGAACCATCATAACTTATCTGCCCGAATACTCTTGTGATAAAAGTCAACATACTATTTGCCTTATTAGTTGCTCGCTGGACTTGCACATTAACATTAAGTGATTCATGATCAAGATACACAAGTCGCTTTGAACTTCAACATTTACCAGCCTCTCATCATTTGAGAAATACTCTTTATTTCTGTTTACTTGCCAAAGTGAATAACCTCAAGCTTTTTTTGTACAAGGACTTCTTCCCTCAGAGTGTAGTGAATTTATGGAATTCTTTACCGCGGGGGGCTGTTGAGGCTGGGTTATTAAGTTTATTCAATACTGAGGCACACAAATTTTTCATCTTGTCAAGGAATCACGGGTCATATGGATAAGTAGGAAAGTGGAATTGTGGATTATTAAATCAGCCATGATTTTATTGAAAACAGAGTGGACTCAATTGGCTAAATGGCCTATTTCTGCTCCTACTGCTTATGGTCTTAGAAAATCTTGTTTCTTGGTTCCCTACCACATTCATCAGCTATTGATTCAGTACTTCTCTATGTTGAACCCCAGTTGAAAGAAGCACTGAGATAATAAGGGTGCAGAACAAACTGAGTGTTGGCGATTTCAATGTGCATCACCAAGATTGGCTCTGGAGCACTGCCAGAGTGAGCCTGTAACATTTGATGAGGGAACAAGAGAAAAAGATAAAGAGCCAGAGCTATATAAAAAAATACTCAGCAGAAACACGATTTACATGTCTGTCTGGGGTTCACATAAGAATTATACTAATCAATTAACAGGTCTCCTGAGGGAATTCCCAGCAGATCACTGTAACCTTGGACATGGGGAATATGACTGTACACTATGGATTTGTAAACCAATGTTGAACATGTCTACCATCTTGCCCTCTGCCTGTTTGCTGTCTTTAAGTTACAATTCAATTCAATTCAATTTGAAGCACAAATAAGCACATTCTGAAGACATCTTACTGAAGCAATTGTAAGTTGACTAAAACGCAAAGTAAAAATAGATATGCTTTTTATTCTTGATTATCCAAGCAGAAAGTCAGTAGAGCAAAATAACAACTTGCTCTCACACATTAACTCAACTAGATCATAGTTCGATAAAATTAATGTAACAAGACTTTGCTAACAGCAATGAATTAAATAACCTCAGAGCTCAGTAATATGATACCGAGGGAAAAGGATGTGAAGTCAAACACATCCGTTGTTTTTTGGAGCTGAACTGAAACAATAGTTTGCGAAGTGCATTTTTTTTTGTGAGACTTAATACAAAGTTTAAAATAAAATTTTAATTGATAACAATTGCAATTTTATATTACTTTGTTATAAAGCGAAAGTCAAGCCCCTCCCCCCTCCCAGTAACTAAAACCAAAGCACCCAGAGAGCCATGCCTCACCCTATAATCCATTAAAATAGCTTCCAGTCTGTTGTAAAGGAGTGGTTAAAGAAAATAAATCCCTAGACACTCACTTTAATATAGACAAATAACAATTTATTTATCTAACTCTAACAGCAAACAGATTGACTAAACTATTAACAAACTGAATAAATCCCTTCTAATTACTAAATATTCCCAAATAAAGCATGATTCTAATGATATGCTGTCCCAAAAAATACAAGTCCAACTTATATAAAGCAAAAATAAAGAATATAGAATTTAGTATCTCAAAATTACAGCTGGATTACATCTTCTGGAATGTTTTGTTTCTTCTCCAACTAATTCTTCTGTCAGGAACACCTTCTCCATGAATCCTTATGTCAGGAACATCTTCTCCACCAAATTCTTTTGTCAGGGACATTAATTATTTGTGCTATAGGTACCTGTAATTTAGATGGATGCTTACTCTAGGGCTTAGAGAGTGCCAGTGTTCCTTTCTTTTAGAGCTGAGAACTGTTCTCTTGGCAGATGACAGTTGGTTCTCACTCAATTTTTCAAATGCTCTCATCTTTTATACCCTTAATGACATATAAGTTTTGATAACAGGATTGGTCCTGTGTTGTCAAAACCTTCAGATTTAAATTTAATTGGCTTTTGGTATCTAAGGGCCTGGCTTAAACAAATTGGCTAATTTCAAGTACCTGTTGTCTTGATTAAAAATGCTGCTTTGTCTACTCACAGTACAGCCTTTTGATACAAATGTTTCAATTCAGGTGTTCTGTGCACCCGCAAACCCACAGACATCCTCTTTGATCTCTACGCATAGAAAAAAGACATCAACTTTTTAAGGGACCAGACATGGCTTTCTCCATAGCATTTTACAAACACTAACATTTTATGAACACCAAAGTCTAATGTCCTGCCTTTCAGTCCACAAGTACAATACCCAACTTTGCAAGAACATCAAAGACAAGAATAGCTTATTCTTCCTGATTTACTTTGCTTGTCTTTTCAAGCTGCTGATTTGCATTAACCTACAATTCTACACATGCCAGGAGCTTATAAATACATTGCAAAGAGCTTTCATTCATTTGTAAACCTTGACATTGAGATTTTAGAAAGCTGTTGGCCTGTGGAATTCCTAATACTGGGACATGCATTTTCCAGTCGCTGGTTACTGGTTGGTGGCTAAATTTCCTGGCTGATTACACCTTATAGCCCAATAGTTCGGAAGCAAGTTCTAACACTGCTCCTTCTGACTTGACAGTGATTGTGGCAACTCAGCATAGATAGAGGGTGAAGATAGAATCTCCCTCTACTGTATGCTTTACAATTACCTTTCCTGATACATCCACCAACAAAGCCCAATCTTTCTAGATATTTTGTAATGATAACTATTTGATTTGTGGTAAAATGTTGATCAGGCATCCTAATAACTCAAAGGCTCATAAAACATGAGCTCCCCTATCGTGTCTGTAATTGAGCTAGTATTGTCCTATTGAAGGCATTGACTAGCCATAGATGAATTTATGGCGACATAGTTCTAACCACATGCTCTAATTTTAGTCGAAAATGAATTGCATTCTCAGGTAATAAAAACAAATACACTTTGTACGAACTTTGGATGTCTATATTTGATGAGCAAATATCTACCACTGTTGAGTGACCAAAGAAGCACTCACAATCATGAAAAAAACATTTGCATATATTGCTTTTGGTTCTCATAATTTTTCAAACATGCAGTGTGGTTTTAGTACACAAATAGAATGAATATGATGTTTGAACAAGGCTATTGAGGTCACACGCCCAACAACAATACTTATTGCTCAGTGTTTAGTTGTGAACCAGAAATATAATTAAACACATAGAGTCATGGAGTCATGAAGTTGTACAGGACAGAAACAGACCCTTTAGTCCAATTCGTCCATGATATCAGATATCCTAAATTAATGTAATCCCATTTCCCAGCATTTGGCCCATATCCCTCTAAACCCTTCCTTGTCATATACCCATCCAGATGCCTTTTAAATGTTGTAATTGTACCAGCCTCCACCACTTCCTGCACAGCTCATTCCATATGCACATCACTCTCTGTGTGAAACAGTTACCCCTTAGGTCACTTTTATATCTTTCCCCTCTCACCTATACGCTCTAGTTATGAACTCCTAACTGTGCCACAAGGTTACTATGAGCCCAACATTGCTTTTGTTCTGATTAAAATTATGTTTAATGCTGTTAGATTTTGAATGGCTCCTTTTTTGTTGTTCACAAAGGGTCCAGTAGTGTCATTGTTCAGCTCTCTTTTGGGATCTGCTCATCACCTTCTGCAAATAGTGGGACGAGGGCCATTAAAAACTCATGAAACATTGCTTATAATGTAGCTCTAGAATTCACTCACATTATTTATCTTCATTTTACATTTAGGTGTTTCCAGTACATTTTTTGTGACCTATGCATGGTCTAAAAGTGGATAGTGAAGGGGAAAATGGACGATACAGTCATGTGTGCTAACTTGGAACGTGAAACATGGTTGGGTGAAGATGTGACTAAGTAAAGTCTAACCTTTTGATTGGAAATTATTATCTGTAGGACTGGTTGATTTGGAGCTTGTAATGTATAAAAATATCATAAAACCTTTGTTTTGTAATAAAGATTTGTATCTCCCATGCATGCACGAATAAACAATTAAACAAAGAGGCTTGAATCTCTTCCATTTAAGAGGTATTAAAGGGTTAAACTCACCCTTTCACCAGGGTTTCAGCTCATTTGCTATGATTGTTCTGGAGAATCAGCAGTGATTAGATGAAGATGAGCTTGGCTATCAGAGGTGTATTGAAGGAAAATGGCAGAGGTAAAGGCTTACATAGTTTTCGAGATTGGGTGGATTAAAAGAGCTGAAGTTAAAGGACAAGAATTAATTACTTGGATTTTCCCTGTAATCACCGGCCAGTTGCTAGATGTGCTATCCCTGAATGAAGGAAAATAGAGCATCAAAGTACCAGTCATTACTTCCCTGATTTCCATCTGCCACAAACTTTAACCATGTACTCTGGGCTGACCCATGGTGGATTAGTTACCTTCTCATTGAGTTCATGCTACTATTCTGCTCCCAGAAAATACCATTGTAGCAGTGTTCTTATGGTTCATGAATGAAGTTCCACAGCTGAGGGAGCACGATGGACACCATCGTTGAAGCCTGTAGTTCTTTAAAAGATAGAAACACACTTCAGTTTACAGAGCCTGTTGAAACTTTCCATTGTAAGTTTTATTTGAAAGGTTTAGCATGTATTTATAGGAAAGGAATTATTTATCAAGAATTGCTATGTTCTGTTCTTTTGAGGAAAAAATGATGAGACCATGGAAGCAGAAAGGATGAACCGATATATATCATAGGTACAAAGACTAGAAAGTCATGCCTGCATTTTTGACACAGCGTGTATTTCTCAACCACAGTTGGAAACGAGTTATGCTGCAAATTGCAAGCAATAACCACCAGGCCCACAAACCCCCATTGTTATTCTATCTACTCCAGTGCAAGAAACTTCAGTCACTGTCACAAAATTTAATCTCTCTTGGATACCTACTTGGCATTCACTGTGGTCAGTGACTGTTTTGCCTTGAATTCTGCAATATGACATTACTGCCCAATACTTCATCGTACATATCCTCACTTCTGTTGCTATCGTCATTTGTTAAGTGGACTGACAACATTTCAGTCAGGCGAGGCCAGAGACATTTTGCCAAGCTGTTTGTTTTACAGGCAGCAATTATAAAAACAAAACAAAACAAAACTCGCAGCATAATCCAACTAATTTAACTTATACTTCATGAATAAGAATAACAATGAACACACGTAATGTTAACCTTTCCACTTAGCTTTTTTTCTGTCCAGCTTTAGTTGCTAAAGCTTTATTGATGAACCTGACCAACTCTGTCCAGGCCTTGTTAGCTCCCTTTTAACACGAAAAATCTATACAACAATGTCCAGTATTACTTAGATCCCAGAAAGACAATGTACCTTTAAGAAGGCTAGATGACATCCCAGCTTGCGAATAATGGTCCTCGCTTCACCTTCAGTAGTCAGTGCAACAGAGTCAGTGTATTGCGTAGCTATTTGAATTGATTATGTCTAGGTATGGAAAGCGATTTCACCAAAGTTAACTTAGCTTAAAGATGTAGCAAGATCACACCTGCAGTATTGTGTACAATTTTGGTCTCCTTACTTGTGGAGGGATGAAGTTGCATTGGAGGCATTTCAGAGAAGGTTAAGGAGTTTGATTCCAGAGATGAGGGGCTTGCCTTACGAAGAGTATTTGAACAGTTTATACCTACTATGTCTCAAATTTAAAGGATTGAGAAGAGATCTAATTGAGATATAGAGGATACTAAAATAGATTGACAGAATAGATATAAAAGTTCATTTCCTCATGTCGGGCAATCTTGAACAAGAGGTCATAGTTTTGGGGTAAAAGCTAACAGACTTAAAATGAGATGAGGAGAAATTACTTTCTCAAAGTGCTGTGAATCTGTAGAATTCACCACCCCAGACAGCAAGAAAGTCATTGGCCATCTTTCTACTTTACTTTCCTCTAGCTATCTGAGACCACACTGACCCATGTGATAGCCTTGGACGAGGGTGGCACGGTTTGGTGTTGTGGCCTCCTCTCCAGTCTTCAGAAAAGACAATATCCTGCATTGGCATCATTCTGTTCAGCAGGACCTCCAAGTCCCTGGCCACAAAGCAAGGCCTATCTCTGCCATGTCCAGGTCAAATGTCACAAACTGGACAAGTGAGCTCCAGGCTGACAGTGCCTGCCCGTGTGCACAACTGCCTTTTAAAGATGGCTCTGCTGCCAAGGATTCTGGTCCATTTCTGGGTTACGTCAATAGCGACGAGTGGTAAAATAGGGTTAGAATCAGACAAAAAGGGGCACCATACAGGCAGGTAAATAGTTAATGAGGCGCATTTGGTAGGATGTCGTGAGAGAATTCACTAGACCTCATGGATAGAGGTCCCCCAGGGCACTGAGTGAAACTGACACTTAGCCAAATATAAGCCTGATATTCAGTCCATGTATCTACTTGCATCCCTCCGTGTTTAGCAACAAGGGTTCCAAGTCTTTAAGAACAAAAGGGGGAGAAGTATATTATTGCACAGATTGAAGAAAGGCAGTGTACTTTTCAGACAGCTAGATGATATCACAACATGTGACATTATGGTACAACGATCCTTTCCCCATCTTCCATAATCAGTCAGTGCAACAGAACCAGTGCCATGTGTAGTCATTCCAATCATTTATGTGTAGTGTAACAATCATGTAATATCACATTAACAGGGTTAAGTGCAGAACCTAGACACTGTGTAAATCTGAGGTCTTGTCAGTGTAAATATTTAGTATTGTTTTCAAACTTTGACATGTGTCTCATCAAGAACCAAGTCCTTGTAGTGCATGTTACATGAGCTAACTGTTACGAAGTTGGGGGGAGTACTTGTGGATTGGGAGGCAGGAAGTTAGAACTTGATGTTTGTAAAATGCTAGAGGGGAAAGCATTGCGTGGTCCCTTTAAAAAAATCATGTGCTTCTTCTGCGCTGAGAGATTTAAAATGAGCAGCAGCTTGAAAGTTTTCAAGTACACAGAGAGCACCCAAAATGAAACATTTGTATCAAAAGGCTGTACTGTCACCAGGCTAAGCAGCAGTTTTTACCAAGACAACAAGTTTTTGAATTTAGCCAATCAGTTTGAGCCAGGCACTTAGATATCAAAATCCTATTAAATTTACATCTGATCGTTTTGACAACATAGGACCAATCCTATTGTAAGAAATATTGATATGTCATCAAGGGTCTAAAAGAAGGGGGCAGCTGGAAAAAGACCACGGAGCTAGCTGCCATCCACCAGAGCTAACGGCCTTCAGCTCTTGAGAGAGAATCATTGCGTTTCACAGCCTCCCCTATATCTCAGAGAAAGCGCCTTCTAAATAACGACAGTACCAATGGCACAACTAGTTAATATTCCTGACTATTAATCGATGGAAAAGGCACAGAACATTCCAGAAGACATGTGACCTGGCTGTAATTTCAAGACGCTAAATTCTTTATATATATACATATATATGTGGGATTTGTATTTATTGGAATGGCATACCATTAGAATCTTGCTTTAGTCGGGAATAATTAGTAGTTAGAAATGATTTATTTGGTTTGTTAATAGTTTAGTTAATTTGTTCACTGTTAGAGTTAGATAAATAAATTGTTACATGTCGATTTTAAAATGAGTGTCAGGGGTTTATTTTATTTAGCCACTAGAAGTTTTTGAATTTAGCCACTTTTCACACTCCTTTCACAGATCATAGGGTGAGGTACTCCTGTTTGGGTGTTTAGGTTTTGGTTCTCAGAGGGAGGGATCAACTTGCACATTATAAAATAACATAGAGGGCAGCACTCAGATAGTGGTGTTTGATCCAACGAAGTACATCATCCATCTTATCAAATCCTACACCCCACTAACCTGTACGTGTCTGTCATTGCTTATCTCCTAGCCCTTGTACAGGAAGCAGAAAATTGACAACTAATTCATTTCCTTGTTTTGGAATAGGCCAGAAGGTTGCCACCTAAATGTTTATAATTGACACTTAAATATAGGTTATCTATTTGCTGCTGTTCTCAAAATGATTGAGACCAGCAATAGGATAGATTGTAGTGACTGGGAACACAGTCTAGGGAGTGGCTGGTGGTGGGATGCTATGACCAATAGCAATAGCCAGGTGCCATCAGCAGACTCACCAACTGTTTGACCGAAATCAGAGAGCAACTGGTAGATGGAGAACAAAGGGAATGGTTTCCAGCACTAAGATTTCAGGATGCAGTTTGACAGGAATTCTCTGTCAAGGAGGAGACAGATAGAGCTCTCAAAGCTAAAAGGATCCAAGGATATGGAGAGAGAGTGGGAACAGGGGACTGAGTTGAATGATCAGCCACGACCGTATTGAATGGTGGAGCAGTCTAGAAGGACTGAATGGCCTACTCCTATTCCTATTTTCTCTGTTTCTGTGAGATCAAAAGAGGGAAGTCCAGGGCAAAATAAGCTTATTGTTACGTCATGAGGGAACACTTGTCCCCTCCTCGTCCACAGGGAAACTTGAGACTCAAAGCAGCCCACTTTCGGGTGGATGTTTATTTTTGACTCGGCACGCACCACCTTTAACCTGAGAGGGAAGTCATCATTCTCTTCCAGTCCAGGCAGTGTGCTTTATGTTGACAAGCAATCAGGTCACCTCCTCCATTTTCCCGGCACGTGTCCCACCAGTTCACTTTAACCAGGCTGGGGCTAAAACTGCCTCCAGCGAGTCTAGGGTATTCAATTTGCTCCTAATGTGTCAGTTCAGGCTGGTATGTATAGAGATATACTGCACATTAGCCCACCTAGCATCAATACATTTGGTCTCCCGTGGACTCAGCAAAGTGGAGGCTGTAAGTGGTCAGGAGTCTTCTGAAGTTCAGAGTGCCGCTGGTTGCATTAAAAGCTCTCTGAACACACCCTCAGTTATATTAGCAGCAAGAGTTATCATTACTTAATTGTATAGTGACGCCAGCCTCCCAATTCTGCATGGGACACACACATTATAAACTGCTATAATGGTTTTTGTTTTGTGGTAATCCATAATGCATATCTCACAATCAGAGCAATGTACTCATGGAACCACTTGGAGAGAGGGATAACCTTTGTAATCATGTATGTTGATCACACTCTGGTCAACTGCATATGGCAGTCATAATGAAACACTTGTGCCTGTGCTATCATTAGGCAGACAATTGAAATTTTAGTATAGCACTTCACATGCCTCAAGCACTGCAGTGCAGTATGTCAGAAATTACAGGGGCTGCTACTAATGCAGAATTCAACAATTCAGAAAGGATTGCTCTTTCCATCTGCAGAAGGTGAGGAGGAAGAAGTACCAAACCCTTCAACTCCAGAGCATGCACAGGTCAGGCAGTAGGGAAAGAAATGAGCATAAAAGCCATCAGCTGCAGCTTGAAGTCTAAGTTCAACTCACAACTGCCTTCACTAAACATTAGGAATGTATTCAGCGCAAGGCATCAGTTTGTGGTAAAGCTGTTTGCAATTGCCAACTACTAATTATTATTGACGTAACCAATATAATATAAGATTATTCAGTGACAAAATATATTCAAAATATAATCTACAAAGGAAAAAGCAGTTCACAGATTGAAACAAAAATACGTGCAAGGTCGAGGTTAAACAGAACACTTTCAATGTTACTGATTTCCAAATCAATTCTTATTATCTTCTTTAGGCTGAAACTTGGATTTTTTTGGCAGTGTTAGTTTCATCAAGTCTCATGGAGGGTTTCTCACTTTTTTTGTCAAATCTTACCAAGCCTGCCTCATTAAGTACCTACTCCACCCCTGCAGCATGCTTCTTGCCTGATTCTAGCCCCAACTTCCCACTCACTATATCTGGAACAACTCCCCATCGACAGGGTTGTCCTGATATATATACATATGGCAAAGGTGCCATCTTTAAAAGGTCTTTATGCACCCAGACAAGCACTGTTAGTCTAACCCTACTGTGACATTTGCCCAGGATATGAAAGACAAGAGGAAATGTATGCCCTGCTTTGAGGGAATCTGGAGGTCCTACTGGGCATGGTAGTGAAAATGTCAGAGGTCCTTTTTTCCTAAGACTGACACTGGACATCATGACACAGGCCCATGCCAACCCAGGCCGAGGTAGCCACGTGCATCAGTGCATTGCAAGGTAGGAAGAAGGTCAATGACCTTCTCCACTCTGTCAGCATGCGCACCACTATCTTCTCTCCTCTGCCTCACATTCCCTCTATCTCCGCTGCTGTACCCATCTCCCAACAAGGTGCATTCTCTATGAGTCTCAACAATGCCCGCAACATTTCTCCTCACTTGCTGCCACTAACCCTGCACTGCTGACTCACTCATTCAGGACACTTACCCAATTCCACCTAAACCTAACACCACTTTCATTTCTCTTATTACCTGCCTTTTCCCCCTTCCATCAGGAAGATAGTCCATAATAGCACAGAAAGAGTCAAGATAGATCATGGCCTGCCCAACATTCACTCATCAACCCAATGTAGACAGAATCCTGACTCTGACCACGCCAGCAGTTGACTGACTGTGCCCAAGCCCCAGGACTTGTGTCAGAGGCTGCCCTTGACTTACTGTGCCAGGGCCCCTTATCAACACAGTGACTTCCAGGTTGAGAATTCTCATCAAATCTAATTTCCTCACAGTGGGTAGAATAGGAAGCTGCACATTAATGAGGTGAGATAGGCAGCTAATAATGTTGTTAACAAGCAATAATAGGCAAGTCGCCACTACCAAATGAGAATTTCACCTTGATGTCCAGAACTTAGTTAAAAGATGCAGCGAGTTGCTGCCACTGTTAAAAGATGCTTCATTGGGCTTCTCATGTGATTCTGCCAAATCTTCTGCCTTAGCCCATATTATTAAGGCCTCCATGAAATTTCACTGCTAATCTTTATGACATTTCTACCCCATATGTCTGAAAGCCTGCCTACTTAAGCACCTTAATTTCACTTTTCAGGAGATTGTGAAATGGAAGGCTGTCACAGTTCCATTGCAGCTTTTGAATTCTGAGTTGGCAATCATCTCATTATGGGTATGCAGTGGAAATCTGGAATTGTCTACTGTTGAAGCTGGAGTTTGGTTAATAGGTTCAGAAATTAGTTTGATAGTTCTTTTTTCTTATATACCCAGGATTTTCTTTATTCATTCATCGGATGAGGGCATCACTGGCTAGGCAGCATTTATTGCCCATCTCTAATTGCCCAGAGGGCAGTTAAGAGTGAATCACATTACTGTGGGTCCGGAGTCTAGAGTCACATGTAGGATGGCAGTTTCCTTCCCTAAAGGACGTTAGTGAATCAGATAGGTTTTTCTGACAATCGACAATGGATTCATGGTCATCATTAGATTCTTAATTCCAGATATTTTTAAATTGAATTTAAATTCCACCATGGGCTGAATTAAGAGTCTAATGACCATGAATTCATTGTCGATTGTCAGAAAAACCCATCTGATTCACTAACGTCCTTTAGGGAAGAAACTGCCATCGTTACCTGGTCTGGCCTACATGTGGCTCCAGACCCACAGCAATGTGGTCGATTCTTAACTGCCCTCTGGGCAATTAGGGACAGGCAATAAATGCTTCCTGATCAGCAACACCCTCATCCCGCTAATGAATAAAGAAATTCCAGATATTTATTGAATTCAAATTCCACCATCTGCTGTGGCCAGATTCAAACCCACGTCCCCAGAATATTAGAGATAACAAGCATGGGGCTGGATGAACACAGCAGGCCAAGCAGCATCATAGGAGCAGGAAAACTTGACGTTTCGGGCCTAAACCCTTCATCAGAAAT